>VDFB02127530.1:0-26876 GCA_007258455.2 Sequoia sempervirens
ATGGAAGTAACTCTGTAGAAGCAACAACATTGTGTCCAAGCGCCTATTTGAGGCATGACATATGGAAGAAATTATGCACTTTTCTACTCTCAGGTAGCTCTAGCTCGTAAGCCACTTCTCCAATTCTTTTGGAGATTCTAAATGGGCCATAGAAACGTGGCTTCAACTTCTCCGCTCCACTCTTCTTGAGAGTGGATTGTTTGTAAGGCTAAAGTCTCAGATAAACCATGTCCCCAACCTCAAACACACGCTCAATACAATATTGATTAACATACAACTTCTGCTGATTTTGGGCATGCTGGAGGTTGTCCTTCAAGGATTTTAGAATGTCTTGACTTTGTTGCAACAAATCCTTGGCTTGGGGAGCTCTATTGTCACCAAAAAGAAGTCGATGAAGCTGGGAACTTCGTATCCATACAAGGCCATGAATGGAGACATCTTGATGGACATGTGATTTGAAGAATTGTAACAATATTTCACCCAAATGGAGCCATCTCACCCAAGCTTTTTTCTGTCCAAAAATATAATTTCTGGCGTATCCCTCTAGCCATTTGTTAACAATCTCAGTTTTCCCATCAATTTGTGGGTGATAACTAGTCCTTGGGGTGAGCACTGTACCACTCAATCTGAATACCTCCTGCCAAAACATGCTTAGGAACTTCTTGTCCCTATCGCTCACAATATTCTTGGGCAACCCGTGCAACTTGAGCACCTCTCCAAGGAACAAATCAACAACTTGAGCTACTATGAATACTACAGAAATGGAAAAGAAGTGTGCAAAATTTGTCAGTTTATCAACAATAACCAGAATACAATCCCTTCCTTACACCTTAGGCAAGCGTGTAATGAAGTCCATGGAGATACTTTCCCATTTTTAGTTGGGAATGGGTAGGGGTTGTAGCAAACCTACAGGAAAAGTATGCTCATTCTTATTCTATTGACAAATTTGACATTCCTTGACATATCTAAGGAGCTCATCCTTGAGCCCCTTTCATGTGAACCTCTCTCAAATTTGTCTGTAAGTCTTGAAGTAACTTTGGTGACCAGCCAAGGGAACATCATGGAATGTCTGAAGAACCTTCATCTTGAGCTTAGATTCGGGCACCAAAAAGATTCTTTCCTTGTATAGGATTGTAATAACCCACCCTTAATTTTTTTTCAAAGCTTCACAATTTGTTAGCATTAGCCAATAATCAAAGATAACCAACTAAAGTAAACTCCCTTCCACTTTCTGATCACACAGATCTCGATGTGGGCAAGGTGAGCATACGATGGTAAGGTGACATTGCATTAATTGAAAAGCATCCACTTGTTCAGTGGGGTGAGTGATAATCAAATCAACTGCAAGCAAATACCTTCCACTTTCTAATCACCCAGATCCTGATGTGGGCAAGGTGAGAGCATATGGTGCTAAGGCTTACAATAGTGAGCTTCTAAAGCAGACCACTTCTTCAGTGGGTAAGTATGTAAACCTAAGTGCATGAAATGAAACCATCTGCTTATTCAGCGAGAATTCCAACAAAGCAAAAGCACTTTGCGGCAAGCCGACCAATCAAGAGAGATACTCTGCCTATTCAGCGGGTATAACAAGAAAGTAAGGAATGCTCAATCACTTATTCAGTGAGAGCACCACTTATTCAGTGGTGTTAAAAATGACATGAAATTAGGAAAGGTCAATCGCTTATTCAATGAGAGCACCACTTATTCAGTGGGGTAAGTAGCAAATAAGTAGAAGAGCTAATCACCAATGGTACTACCAAAGGTGTTAAAGGTGCTCAATACAAATTGTTTCCAGAATATCATAAGATGTTGTTACACAATGAAAATGATAATAACTAGAAGCACAACTCCCCACAATGATACCCCAACATGAATATAAGTATTCCCCCACAAAATATGACAATGATGCCTCAATAGGAAGACGCCCAAGTGACTAAAGAAGGTATGGAACCTTGCTGCTACAGATCTGATACAAAGTTTCAGGTCTAATACAGAATGAATAGCAAGCTGGAAACACCAACCAGTAACTACCCAATGAACACAACTTCACCAAATCGCCATAGGAACTCTTTCAAATGCTTGCAAAACCAATATGAATGCTAGGCGCCTACCAAACACACCAAACAACGAGAACAAGGGCAGATTTTAGTCACAACAACCAAAGTGCCAACTGCCCAAAAGTGTATGACCCAGTTAGAGGGGCAACCTGCTCTAGAAAATCAAAGACTCCCTCAAAAATTCTGAAACCTTGAGGAAAGGGGCACCCAAGGACTAGGAGAAGGTTGGTCCAATACCCAAAAGAGAATATCCAATGCCCAAATCAGCATGAGTAAATAGGAGGTACTATTGGGCTATGAAAAGGTACTAACCAGCAACAACATAGTTTGAAAATCACTTCAAATAGGCTCCCACAACGCTGCAAATTCATCACACACACCAAAAATGCAACCACTAGAAAACATCAAAGCAAAACTTGATGAAATAACCTGAAAGCTTTATCCATATCTCCAATGGTGACTCCTATCGTGAAGCCACTCCAATATGCAGCAAGGGAGTGTCTTGCAACTCCAAAACTAAAGCCAACCTTGAGGGTTTTCGTCCTCAAAGCCCAAGGATTCTCTCCACAATTCGGTATCACTACGTTATCATAAGATTGCATAATGAAAATGAGAGCACAATGGGCCTTATATAGATATTAGGCCTCCAATTTTCAAATTTTTTTTCCCTCCAAATGGGATGCGCAACCTCAAGGAATAATATTTTATTTTAATTTTTTACTTAATTCTCCATCTTGGGCGTCCAACTTCATGTCCCGCTTTTTAAAAACAACTTAAGTTACCAATGCTAGGCACGGGGGTCAAAAAGTGACTTTATAACTTAAGTTATTATTTGCTGTATTCAAACTCCAAGGGTGGTGGATGATTGAAATGCCAAAAATATCAAAACTCGGCAATTGAAACTGCCATCACTGCTAGAACTGCAAACCCTGCACTGAACTGCTGCCATAATCATTGCCAAAAATAGCACTTACTAAAAATAACAAACTGTTAAAAATAGTAAGGGTCTCCAAATGCCAAATTAGCCCAAACTGAGATGCATCTATGACTTACTAAAAATATTAAGTGCTAAAAATAACAGTTACTGCCCACCGAGGATCTCAAAAAACCTAGAAAAACCCAGTAAACAGTCTGGAAAACCTTTGCAAATACCCCTTGAAAGTGCTAACAAGAATCCTCTAAAAATCTTGGAATCCCCTAGAACACCTTCGAATAGCCTACGGGACTTCAGAAATAGGCTAACGGTCACTAGAAAGCTTAAGACTAAAAAGGGAACATTACAAGGATCAAATCATTCACCAACTTGTACCTCTCATCCTACAAGGTGCCTTCAACTATGCTGGTGGCAAAGGAGTTTTTGGCATACATAAAGGACCCACAGGGAACCCAAGGCGCCTAGGAAAAACCCTGGGCATACACGGGGCCGTACCCAAATGTACCTAGGAGGACCCGTAGTTTGAACCTCCCAAAAAGGCATCAAAACTGAAAAAATACTTTTTAAACATAGAAAAATACATAAAATGCCTTTAATAATTTTGTCTTAGTCAATGAAATTTACAAACTGTTGGCGTAACAACTAACACCTCTGGAGTGCAAGTTGGTACGGAGAACTATGCACACTATGCAATGAGTGCTCTTCAAATTAGGAGGGGAAGCTCCCTCGTTGTGCTTGACAAATATGCTTGAAAAGGAAAATAAACTCAACTATATCCTGTCTTTTTGTCTCAGTTGTAAGAGGGACAAGGCTTTCACGAAAACTCTATACGTTGCAGCTAAGTATTTTCTGGTTTCGCTTAACTACAACACACAAAACTAAGTAACTTAAACTATCCAATCCCCTCAAGAATTCATAGCATGAGGAAACAGAGCGGGAATGATTATCTGATGATAAGCCGGGTACCGACTCACAACGTGAAGGCAAGGTGGCACGACTATCTACTTGTCTGAATAGGCGTATTGGAAACAACAACACACGATAAACCAAGTACATATTCTCAACTTGAAGGCAAGGTGGCACAACTATCAGCTCAATTTGAATAAGTTTATTATTCACGCACATCACACGATAACCAAGTACAGATTCTCAACTTGAAGGCAAGGTGGCACATCTATCAACTCAATTTGAATGAGTTTATTGAACACAAAACATGAAAGATAGCCAACTAGGACAATAAATTGCATAGGCAAGACACGCATACAATCTACGATCAAACTAGCCACTATATCTAACTAAGGCAAGAATTCATCATCATAATTGCATGAAACCCAAGTGGCATAACAATTCATCATAATAGTAAATACTCATGAATAGATACAGAACGAGCAATATTGAAGGCAAGGTAGGCACAGCATATATTTCTCTCTCGTGCAAAAGTTATGTACAAATGAGCAAAGCTCTTATTTATAGACATCAAAAGGTGTAGGGAACTCTAAAATCACCTTGAGTCAACTACAGTCTTGCAATGCATGCAAAATTTATTGCTAAACCCTAATAAAGCAAACTATATAGTTAACTGGAAAGCTACCATCAGTTAGCTGGTACAACTAATCTAAAAATGGACAATGTGCAAGCATGCACATCCTTATTGAAAGCGAGTTAACTGGAACACTACCATCAGTTAACGTAAACCCTAAATACAACTCTAAGTGTGTAAAGCTAATCTCAGAATAGAGATGCATGAGATGAGACAGCGAGTTAACTTGAAAAGGTAATGCCAAGTTTAACTCCTGTGTGTAATGTCTATCTTGAGAGGTGGGAACTGAAGTCTACTGGCCGTGATCTTGAGCAACCAATCCCTCAATGAGATTGTTAACTGCATCACTATCTGAAGCTCTGATACTCTGCTGAAGTATGCTATGTCTGTGCGGCATGTCCTCACCAACTGTGATCTGAGACTGAAGTGCACCTCTGCTCTTGGTTGCCTCATCGAACAATGCCGACATGACTGTAAGCTGATTAATCTTATAGCCAACGGTCTCTCCATTGAAAATAGTATGAATGAGTGCTTGGAGCTCTGACTGTACATCAGTAAACTCAACATATGCACCACCCTCAATTTGATACCGGCACGGTAAGCGAGATACTAAGGTTCTCACAAACCGGAGTGCACTAGTGACGTGCTCTCTACTCTCAGCCAACTCTGATGCCATAGTCTCCTCTATCTTTGCCTTGAAAACCAACTGTGTTTTCCAAGAGTAGATAGCTTCTTTATCTTCTGCATCTGTGACTGATTAATATGCCATACTTAGGTGAGCAATCATAATCTCATCTTGGGGTCTATTAATCGCCATGTCTTGCTCCTCATCTTGGAGACGTAGACGTAGACGTAGACGGATCTCTCGTGCATTGTACCGCAACTGATATAGCTCTGTAAGCATAGAACGGCCTCTAGCAATGAACTCCTCCTCCCATTCCTCCAAACGCTTACCGTATGCAACCAAATGATTAAGTTGGCCTTGTTTTGCTGGAGGCTCAAGCATCAGCGAGAGTGTGGTAGTAACATCTGACCTGTGTACAAGTCTAGAAATGTATTGATGAAGCTGTTTGATTTCAGCCTCGAGGGCTGCCTTGTCTTCTCCGTCCTTCAGTATTCTATTCCTGGCACTGTCTGTAGCAACCTGTAGAAGATCAACCTAAGTCTGGCGAGTGCTACGACCAAGGTTGACTGTGATAACCTTGAAGTCCTGAGATTCCAACTCTTCCAAACTCTTCCCCTGTGGAGGTACAACAGTCTTGATGACGATCTCCATATTAGTATTCCTCTCCACGTGGACCATGTTCTTGATCCTCTTGTTTGGCGTATCCTGATAAACCTGATCAAAATCTGAATGATTAAGGACATAGGATGGTTGCCTCCTCTTCCTTCCTAGTTGAGTTTTGATCCAAGACTGATCTCGGCTAATGCTACTAGAAGGATCTGTACTAGCAACAGGAGGTTCTGACGAGAGTGAATATGTAGAGGAGCTGCTGCGAGATGGGGAGTCTAAATCCAATTTGATATGAATCGGGGCTAGTGACTACTCTGGAACTGGTATAGGAACTTGAGGCTGAACCTCAGGCACTAGCAGACTTTGAACTGGCTCTATGACAGGATGTCTGACAGGCTCAGTGTGTGTATCAATGACAAGCGCCTTGCCTTTTGATTTATTTGGCGCTTGACTTTTCTTGGGAGGATTACTCCTCTTCTTCTATTTAGGTTTTGACGAGGAAGGTAACGAAGGCTCCACCACTGGCGGCTCTGCTCTAGGCGCATTTACCCTCCTGGTCTTCTTGCTGTCGAGGTAAAGTGTACTGTTTTGAATAACTCTACTTGACCTCTCTTTTACTATTGCGTACTCCTTAGCATACCAATCAACTGCTAGCAGTGGCTGTGTGTCAACCTACTCTCTGAAAAACTGAGGAAGGACTTCTCCCTTGTCATATGATAAACCTCCCACATCTTCTGACAAGAAAACATAAATTTGTGAGAGAGAGAAGCAGCCGTAGCTATGTCTGCGAACCTCGAAGTTATCCACGCAATTTGACCAATAATCTTCCATAGAAGGCTTATGATATGCACGACCACTGAGGTGTGCTGTGTAATGACCCCAAGGATCATAGGCACGTACCTGTTGTGACCTTTTCACACATCACCCCATTGCAAATGGGGATAATTTTTGCTTCGTTCGAGTGTTTTGGCTTTGCTTTTAGTTGGTTTTTCTCGTCACTATCTTGTTCTGTCTGTCTTTTCAGGGATGTGCCCGTTTGACGTGATTTTGGCTAAGTCTGAGAATTAAGGTTTTGAATCTTCCGGCTAGTTTGAAGTCAAATAGAGTGAATGAATTGAAATCTAAGGTTGGCAATGCAGTCAACATGCTTCCAACAAGTCCCCAACAAAATTTCGTTGAATTCTGACAACTTACTATTTTTAGTAAGTGTTCAATTCAGGGCGTTTTCTCAACACTTTTGAAGTTCTCTCAGTCACACTGCATCCAAAACATGTCAAGCTGCTCGTCTGCAAGTTTTGAGCCAGAACAGACAACTGTCTATTTTTAGCAAGATCACCTTCCGGAGCAAATTTTTAGGGTTTATATGCAAAGTTCTTCAATGCATGTATGGAGATTCTTTCTGGGTTTTCTGAGACATACGCAGTGATATAACATGCAAAATGAGACGATGACTTTCAGTATTTAGCCTTTAGAGGCTACTTTTAGGGTTTGCATGTTGAAATTTTCTTTGCATGTTTGGACATTCCTTGTGGGTTTTTCAAGGGTTTCGCAACAGTGTAACATGCAAACCAAGATCTTGACTTTTTCAGAAGCCGTCTTCAGAGGCTATTTTTAGGGTTTGCACATCAGAGTTTTCAGCACATGCCAAGTGATTCTTTATGGGTTTTCCAAGAGCTAGGCAATGATGTAACATGCAAAGCGAGATTATCAATTTTCAGAGACTTACTATTTTTAGCAGGTCCATTCCGGCAGCTGCCCAACACATCAGTATCACAAATAGGGCGAAGTGCAACAGAAACGAAGTCAAACGGAGGTCATTTGATAGACATGCAAGTCAAATTAGGGTTTCCAGCTTCGGGACCCAAAATGAGGGGTAAAATGCCAGAATTTTCGAAAACCGGTGTATCCCACTATGAGCAGTATCTTTCAAGCCATCCACCGGTAAAATTTGAAGGCAATCGGAACACTTACTATTTATAGTAAGGCATTCCAGAAATAGGCTAAAAATAGTAAATCAGCAGCAGGCGCCAGTGTGAACGAGCAAGTCTATCGATGAGGATCACGACATTCAAATTTCAAGACAAACGGAGTTGGGGAAGTATCAAAATCAGGCAGTTGCTATAAATAGTAAACCACCTTTAGAAACATGCTATAAATAGCAGGTCAGCTCGAGATGGCAGTGTGAACAGACTGATTAGGTTATGAGGATCTTGTGGTTAAAATTTCAAATCAATCTGAGCTTTAGAAGTATGAAAACTTGGAACTTACTATTTATAGTAAGTATCGAGTTGGCAGAAGGGATGATGAAATAAAAGCTAAGTCTGGAGTTCATCCTGCTCATACTTCAAAATGTGCCCATCTTCAAGCCAGGTTGATGAAAAATTCTAAGTGATGAGTTAAGTCTTGCAGACCCATCAAAATGTGCCCTCATCAAACTAGCAGGAGTTAAAATTTTCTAAGGCATTGAGTTCGTCCTGTTGACCCCCTCAAATGCACCCAAGTTGCCTTGAAGCCATGAAAAATTCTAAGTGTTGAGTTTGTCCACCTCCTGCCTCCAAATGCGCCCACTTCAAGATGGAGGTTGATAAAAAGTTTCTAAGTCAAGAAGCTAAATCCACCTGCCACCCCTAAATGCGCCATCATGCTAAGAAGATGTTAAAAATATTCTAAGTCAAGTGAGGTCAAGACAAAATTTTGACTTTCTCCTCTCTCCTTTAAATCCGCCCATGCAAAGTAAAGACAAATGAAAGGAATCTACGTGCGGCCAAGTAAGCTAGGAAAGGACAAGTTTTAAATCCTCCTTGGGGTCCAAAATGCGCCCAAGCTTGAAGAAGTCAAAGAGGTCAAAGGCATTGAAAAGTGTTAATCCTTCTCCACCCTCTAAATGCGCCCATCCTTCTACATGTGTGAAATGCGCCCAAGTTAAGGTAAAGGTGAGGGAAGTTACCATGGCGTTGAAGTCAAATAAGGTGAAATTGGTGGGTGAAAATTGCCAAGGCGTGGTGAAAATGTCCTCCTAAATGTGCTGAATGCGCCAAGGTGTAAGATGATACATAAAATAAGAAAATGGCTAAGGCGTAGGTGTTAAGTCCTCCTCAATGTACTAGATGCGCCCAAGGTATTAAGGGTAATGTGCTAAGTGTTGATAAAAATTCCTCACCACAGGAAAAATGCGCCATGACTGAAGATGAATGGAAAGAAAATTTTCTAAGGAAAATTCCTCCTTGATGCCTAAAACTGATGACATTGATTGAATATTTTTTCTAAGTATTAATATTTAATTTCACCTCTAGAGGAAAATACGCCCAAGTTGGAGAAGATTGTAAAATTCACTGAGGCATGAATAAAATTGGCAATGGATGAGTCAGAGGGTGCTAGCTTCACAAGGATGATGAAAATTTTTAAGTTAGAGTAGGAAAATACGCCAAGAGATGAAGAATTGGAATAATTTGATGAAAAATATTTTTTCTAAGGTTTAAAATTCAAAAATTAAATCTACCCCTTCGTCTGTAGACACATGAATTTGGCACTTTCTGAAGGGAATTTTCTTCTGGGTATTGGATATTTTCAACAAGGATGTGATTTTAAAGTTTTCCACACCTTGCCGAGGACTTTAAGATGGAGATTTTTCTTGGGCGCCTGGTTGATGAAATTTTCTAGAGGAAATAAATTATTTCTAAGGCAGATGGGTTGGAAATTTGGCTAAGGCAAAAAGGGGGTATCATGCTAGTTGGAAAATTTTCTAAGACAGAGAGGAATCAAACAACACCCTCTAAACACGCCGTCAAGTTGGATAAAGTTTCTAAGGCACAACTTCAAGGTACACAGGAAGTAGAGTACAAGATGGAAATTTGGCTAAGGCATGAAGAATTTGGAGATGCAGTGAAACTCGAATATCAAGATGATATGCGCCCATGATGAAAGGTTGTAAAGAAGGCAAAGCCTACTGGAGAAAAAGAGATGTGCCCTATTAGATTCGGAGATCATTCAAATCTTGGATGTCAAAGCATGGAGATCTGGTAAGTAGAGTGGATTTATATTGTAAAGTGTTTTGATGTCCTCTTTGTTTGTTTTGCAGGTTGAACGACGGGGCCATGGAACGGTGACTTGGAGTAATGAAGCAAATAGTCCAAGATGATAAATCATGAAGGAAGAAAAGTTGCAAGAAATGGCTAAGTGTTGGAATAACCTAATGTGCACTCAATTCAGAGAGGTAGATTGTGAGGAAGAAATGCTCGAGTCCAAGATAAGAAGACCCTTCAGGATCAGAGGTGGAGAAATAATCCCCCCCCCCAAGCAAGTACTTCAAAGTTGAAGAACAACATCAAGGAGGAAAATCATCGTCAAGTAGGAGAAAGAAGTTGCCACCTTGAAGTCAGATTGAGAACGTGCCTGTCATATCCATTCAAGGAGTTGAAGCAGTGTTGACCAAACTCAGTCCATTTGCAGTTGGAGAAGAATAGTGTGAACACGTTTCCAGACGGGAATCTTCTTGAAAGTGGTGGACATTAATTGCTTATTTATTACCCCACTCTTCTTGGTGGCGGTTTTTAGGGTTAGGGTTTATGTGGCTCAATCTGAGCCCTTCATTGTAATTGAATCTGAACCGTCCGTTGGACTTGGCCAGCTATATAAGGGGGCATCCCCCCTCATTTGTATCTCATTAGCTTAGAGATCAAACTAGAGAGTAAAGTAGAGGGATAGCTTAGCTTGTTAGCATAGTATTGTTTGAAGGAGAAGGAAAGTTTTCCTGTGAAAACTTTGTAAGAGATTGTTGTGAAAAACTCTCATAATAAAAAGAAGCTTTCATTGATGGTGAATACATCTTTGTTATGATCAGCTAGCAAGGTTTCTTCATCCCTTCCACTTCAAGAAGTAACTTAATTTGGAGTAGTTTTCATTTTCATGCAAGTAGATGTTAGTTGTGGATTTGTGGTGTTAGTCAAGGCAGCTTCATTTTGATCCATACCACTAGCGGCTTGCTGATGGCAAGTTTGCCTTGTGTGGTCAACTGGAAAACATTGCAAACTTAACTTCGATTGTGATTCATGTGTTTGTATGCGTCGTTCTGATGGTACTTACATGTTGAGCTGTAATTTGAAAACCTCTCGTCACTCCCTTGAAGATTGCACTGACTTTGTGTAGTTGTCCAGCGTGAGGCAGAGCAGAGTCTGGTTGAAGTCCGTTGAGATTGATCCCACGTCCCATCCTTAAATAGAACATAACTCATTTAAATTCAATTCATTTCTGGTTAGTATTAGGAAACTTGTGCTTACCTGCCAAATCATTCGAACCACGGGAAGCCCTTAATCTGCTGTCTGCTATCAGCTGCCAAACAATTGCATAAGTCCCCTTGAAATACCAGCAAAAACACATCAAGCCAACTAAGGGTATTCTATTGCACTGAAGGAACCTTGGAGTTGAACGCATGAACTCTCTCGCAATCTTAGCGTGTTGGATACTTTGATCAAGAGAGAATAGGGTAGCCGTTGGCAACTTTATTCTGTGTTGGTGCGGTCACAAAAATCACATCAACAGTACTTCAACAAGATACTTGAGATGATACCTCTCTAGCTCCTGTCCTGCAGCTTTGGCATCAACTGTCGTCTTGCACCAATATATTCCAAACTGAAAAGGAAAATTGGCCGCTGGTTTATGCTTGCGGTGCAAATGACGATGAACATCATGTAACTGCCTCAGGGACTCCATAAAAATTGTTCTATACAAAGGATAGCGTGGAAGCATGGCTGGATTTCCTGTAAATCCATATACTCGGATATAGGTGTATGTCGGGAACTGAATGAACCAGTCTGCCCACCCATCCATTGCTGCTCTAGCAACTGCCGAGATACGAACGTGCTACTCCCGGTCCAAATTTCTCACTGTATAAGTCAAGAAAGCCTCGTGACATGCTTGAAATGACGTTCAGCTTTAGTGAACTCAAGTTGATCGTAATAATGATAGACTTTCTGAACACTGAGAATGCCAACGGTGTTTAACCCTTAGAACTGACCCTGATAAGCAATCAAGTACACGAGATAGGAACACATGTGAAACTCATTGGCAACTAGGAAACCGATAATTTGCTTGTGGATAACATCGCTGATGAAGGATGCCCAGTCATAATGCTCCTGCCCAGATATGATGCGACCAATAATGTAATACATCCAAGGCTAGAAAACATTTGCATGTGAATGACGTGAGACATGATTCAAGAGTGTGATTAGAATCGAGTATTCATCCTTGTACTCACTGCGACCCACATTGTTTGGCAATTTGTTGTTCTCTTGCTTTAACCATCGTTCTGCCATTTTGCTCTAGCACTTGTCTACATCAGCGTTGAATGCATGCTCACATTGCTCCACAGAAATAACCAGACTGTTCGGGTGCTGAGGGATACCAAAACTCCTTTCAATGTCTAGAGGCTTGAGACTGCAAATGACTCGTCCATCTATTGACACTATCTCACAAGTAGCAGAGTTGTAATGCTTAATACAAGACATCACGAACTCAATACAATGAGCGGAGATAGGTATGGAAGCGGCCTCAAGTAACCCGGACTGCTGAATGTTTTGAATAATAAAATCTCTGATTTTGACTGGATCTAGGACTGCCTCTGGTAGCACCTTGTGGAGATTCGTCTCAATTGTCCCGATGAAGTCGTGGGTAAGGACTGATTTGGTCCTGTATTTGAGCTGAGTGTACTGCATTTTGAAAAACTCGCCCGTTGACTGTGAACTTGACTATGTTTTGACAAGATTTCTAGAAAACTAAAAATAGCTTGCTGAGGCTAAAAATAGCCTATTGAAGAGTTATTTTCGGCGAAAAATTTGAGATATGGGTTTTGTCCAGAAAAAGATTCTAAGACAACCCAGAACGTCAGAAATGCGAAAATCTGACTTCTACTCGACCATGCAAAGAATTTTCAGTTGAGAAAATTAGAAACTCGAGAACTGATGCTCTGGAGTTAAAAATTCCTAAAAATTCAAGCACATGAATTTAATTCGAGGAAGCTATATAGAATCGATCCAGATGATCAAACTTGCCAAGATTTGCCAATTTCAGGAACATGCGAATTGAAATCTGAGAGAATTTTGAGAATCAGAGAGGAGAAAAGACGTTTTTTCTGTGTTCTTCTGTTAAAATCACACCCTGTTCTTCAAATTTGTTGATGAATGTGAACTTGTAATGTCCCCTTCTCAAGGGTGATGAATTCAGTTGACTGTTGGCCTATTCCGGAGACCCATAGGCTACTCGGAGGGTAAAATTAGGGTTTCCCATTTTGGAGGTTGTTGTTGCTTGAAATTTGGGGATTGATTTGCGGATTCTTTCTGGGTTTTCAGAGAGCTTAACAGTGGTATGATTTGCTGAGCTTTTCGAGCATCTTCTGGAATTTACTATTTTTTAGTAAATTCTATTTCTGACAGTAGTCTTGTTGTTTTCGGCGTAGTTGGCTCTCTTCTTCTGCCGGTTTAGTTGGTTTGTTCATTCTTGGCCTTGGGATGCATTTTGGAGAGATAAGTCAAGTTGAATTAAATAATGTTATATTTTAATGTTGACCCCCTTGGCCTAGCTACATCACTTCAGGTTGTTTTAAAAAGGTGGTCTTCATGGGTGGACGCCTCATTGAGGTAATTTAATATTATCCAAGGTCTATTATCATGCTTGAGTTGGAAGCCAACTTTGATGAGGGGATTGATTTAAAATAAAGTCAAATATTGCTTGAAGGTGGGACGCCATTCTTAGAGGGAAAAAGGTTATTTCAAATTTGAAAATTAGGGCGCCACTTCTAGAAGCTTCTGGAGTTTCCTAGTTGAGTTTATAAATTGAGACCTCTTCCCTTCATTTGGGCATCTTATGACTTCAATATTGTTATGTTGCGGAAATGGTGCTGGAATTGCTTCGAGGAATGTATGCCTCCTACCCTTGGCTCAACTTCTTGTTTGAAAGATAGCAACTAGTGGAGATGTTAGATGATAGTTGAGTGGATTTGTAGTGAGTTTTGGCATTGTAGTGAATTATTCTGCATCTTGTAGTTGTTTCCTTGCATTCTAGTTAATTTTCTAGAGTTGCTGATTATCTTGGCTGAATGTAAGTTTCACTTATAGATTTGAAAATAAAATCAATTTCATTCTGGGTATTGCATATTTCATCTTCTTGTAGTAGGGCGACCCCTTGTGATTATTTGCAGATTTTATAAACAAGAATTGAATTTTACAGAGAGAAATCACCCTCCCTTGAGGGTCGTACCATTTTGTGCCTTCTTGAAATTTGTGCAAAAATAGTTAAGGGTTCTTTGGAGGGGTTTGGGGTTCCATCTTGGTCGCCATCTTCAGTAGAGTCTATTGCATTTGATTTCGCATCATTTGAGTGAGTCTTGAGAGAGATATGTGCATTTTAGTGAGCTATTAGGTTGCTGGTTATGCAATTTAAGTTGCTGGTCTGTCATATCAGATTTAGGAAATTGCATTGTGGTGAAGGGTTGGTAATTAGAAAGTCATATTAAGCTTTGTAGAGATCATATTCTTAATTGCAGCATTGGAGAACTTCTCACCTTGTTCTTTGCAGGCACTTTCTATCAAATTGTAAGCTGAACAGTAGTACTGTCAGCATTCTGTAATGTCCCTTTTTTGGCCTAGTCACTTAAACTCAAATCTTGCATTCAAAGTTTTACTCAAAGAGACATTAGAATGTTTAGAGATCAATTATCAAACATCCCACTACTCACTATGAATGATTCTTCTATAATATATTTTCTATGTACATTAGATACTAACATCTTGCAGGTTCAATAGACATAATTTGATTATACCATTTATCATTGTAGTGGATGAATAAATATGTTATTACCTATAAGGCTCAATAATTGCTGCAAGCATCATTATTAGATAATCACAAATATTATCCTATATATATATATAACCAAGTATACACTTATCAATTATGTTGTACCCGACATCACTACATTATCCATTCTAATCTATACCCAATCTTCATATGCTACTATATCTTGAGTACATCTTGTTTGCTAACACCATAATATACCTATCTGAGTGTATCTTCTTATCAAGTATAGTTAACCTTTATAATTCAAAACCTACCTCGATACATATTAAATATATATTTATAAGTGTTCGAGAGGTAAATAATTAATATATTTGCTATCTAAACTACTCGGATTGCCTTCTCCACAAACAAGTAGTATATAAGCCTACAATCAAATATACTATATAACTTACTCTTATGTTGGCTATGTTGTTACGTACCTCGGAGATTTTCCATTTGATATTCTTGACTCCGTACCTATTCCGCCACTTTAATTCTTATATCTTTTGGGTTCCAACGTTAATGTGCTAGAGAGTAAAGCACGTCGCCTATCATAGTATCCTCGAATTGCTGCTGGTTGCTTCACAAGCCTTTAGCTTATCGTCGAGGATCTCTGTGATCCTGCTTGTATCTCAAGTGCGGACTAATCTAAGCAGGGGTGTCTCCAGATAGTCGTCTTATTTCCAGTGCTTGGTGTGTTATGTTTTCCTCCATTCGATGACCTTCCACTTTGATTCTCCTTTCCTCATTTATCCATCATTGCTCCAGCTATACTTATATATTTTTCCTATCCTCCTACTCGTAACACTCTCTGTACTCACTCTTCTACACTTACTCGTTAATCCGCCATCTCATATTCTTATTCGTGGGTTAGCCCTGACATATGTTCATGTGAAATCACGAATTTACCCTGCGCGTCCATTGTGACACGAGATCTGGCTCTGGTCCACCTTGTATACGCGGAATACCTACATGATGATCCTCTTTTATTTCGATTATTTATTTGATCTTCCTGAGTCTGACTCCTCGTTAGAAATAGATTCCTCTTTTTTTTTCATTCGATGTCCTATATCTCTTTTCCTTCTGTAGACTCCCCCTTTATGGTTTGTTTAAAGACGTGGCCTTTCAGGAGAGCGTTGCGACGCTTAAGCAATGGTCGGCTCTTTGTAGTGTCCGCCAAGATGAACCATTTGTATTTGTTATTTAGTGATGTAACTTCATTCTAATTAATGTTTGTAAAATATGTTATCTAATTTATCTTACAATCACCCTTATTCTAATGATATTCACAATATGATTTATTTTATCCATATTTATTTGAGCATATAATAATATTTAAATTTGGGTATTCATTGTTTATTCATTCTATTTATTAATTGGTATTGATAATTCTCAGATTTATCATTAATATTATATTTATAATTATAATATTACCAACGGTAATTATAATTATATTTAAATCGTATTTAATACCCATGATTGGAATTTGACAATTATTTGTATGTTATTTATTTATTTGCTTTATAGTTTAGTTTTACAATTTCGAGGACATGACAAATTATAATATATTTCAATATTATACTTAATATTTATAATTATAATTAAATAATTAATGTTATGTATTTTTATTTATTTATTTATTTGTATTTCCATATCTTACTGTTATAATTTTCGGGGACATGACAGTCCTCCCTGCCCGAGATTGCTTGTCCTCAAGCAATCAAAACATCTTTTTACTTCAATCGTCACAACTCATCATCTCAAGAAACAGTTAGGCAAACAAAATTTTAATTAATCTTTAAAGCATAAGACACCATGGAGTAAACTTGTTTTTGAAGACACATTTTGGAATGAAGCAAACACATGGAACTACTTAATGGGCCACGAATACACATATGGCATAGGGAAAATATTTCAGACATGTGGCAACCAACCACATACAATAGTCACTTGTCATACGCAAAACAGTCACATCACATCAGCAATGAAGCCAGTAACATATGAAGCATGAGAAAACCTTGAAAGACACATAAGTCGTGTTACAAAGCATATTCAAAGCATTAAGAGGGCACTCATGTATGAAGAATCTTGACAAACATGAGTTAATCACACATAAAGCTATCATGAAATAATCATGTTGAAGGCACATCAACCACATAACCAATCACAAGATATGATACATACACTTACAAGTAAGGTGCATTAATACACTCAAGATATGCAAATACACTCAAAGAAATATACATGTTCAATTGGAAGTTTACACTCAAGAAATATAACGGAAATATACACATGCAAAAACATGCTAAGGCACATTAGGCATAAAGCATGTAAGACATGAGGTACACTCATAAGACATGAATCATACATTTGAATACATGTAAGCAGTAAAGCATGAAGTACAAGCGTGAATAAATACATGGAGCATGGAAGCATAGACTCGAATACATACGGCATGAGGTATTCATGAAGTATACACTTAAATATATAAAGCATGAGGTATGCTTTTCAATTGCAAGTATGCATGAGAATGGAGTAAACATGCTGAAAACACACCAATCATGAAAGACACATCAGGATGTTATCCACAAAGCAGTTATGTTGAATATATTAGCCATAAATGTATACAAGATACTAGCATGGAGCAAACATGAATACATTTCTAAAGCATAATCATAGATTACACGTGAAGCATACAAAATACACGTATAAATACATGTAGTGCATCACGCAATGCAATACAAATACATACAAAAGCATCAATCAATAAATTACACATAAGGCATGCAAATCATGCAATTATACTTTAAGGAAAGTAATACACTTGAAGTACATACATAGAGCACATAAACCCAGACAAGTATCTAATGCATAAATACTCATAAGGTAGGGAGCAATATAGATACACTCTAACAAAGAAGCATACATAGAGGAATTGCACACATGGAGTGAGAAGCATTTAGTCATTACTTAAGATATGAATATGTAGAGCGTTCAAGTACACTCAAATTTACTTCTATGCACAAAATATAAGCATATCATGCATTCAATAAATGGAAAATACACAATATGAAGCATTCATTTGAGCACAAAATGATCATACATGTAGATACACTCAATAGATACAAACAATTACATACAAGGCATGAATTACGCAAACACAAGCATACACTTAAGAATGTATAAACGTACATCAGTCATGAAGTGAACAAGTAAGATGCTAACCAAGAAACAAAACACCATAAGTTTGGTAAAACATGAAGTATATGCACGAGTGCAGGAAGTCACAAAGCATACGTATGAATATATGTAAGTCGTAATGTATACACTTGAATATAAGTCATTGCAAATACTATGTCATAGACACCCAATACATAGTCACGAAGGACACACTTGAATTCAAGGTCACAGAGTATACAAAGTCAAATGGTATACACTCGAATACAAATACATCTCAAATTTAGGTACAATCCATCGAATATGCACTCAAATATAAATACAAGATCATATATACTCAAATATAGTCACAAGTCAACTCAAATACACATACAATCATAGAGTATACACTCAAATACAAATGCAATCATAGAGTATATACCCAAATGCAAATTCAACCACAAGTCATAAGTATACTCTCAAATACAATCACACACGCATGAAATATACTGTTAGACAGTTGGGGAAGGGGATTCGGTGCATCCCATACTACACCGTGGACCCCTCCACAATCCCAAGGTCATCTAGTATATACACTAATGAGGTGCAATCATACTTCATGAAATAAAAATACTAACTTGAAAGATATTAAAAAACCATTCTTATCATATTAATCACTGGTAAATCATATGCAATCATGCATTCAACCTATAAATTTTTAAGCAACTAAATAGATATTAAAACACCCCAAGTTATCATCTCTTTGCTCATCCAATTCACAAAGGGGCAGGAGTGGACCACGCACAAGGATGCCCTTAGCGCCTCTCTTCTCAGCCCAAAGGTAGTCAACAAACACCCGTTGTACTGACCCCCTTGGCCCTCCTGGGTAGACCCGCAGTCATCCAAGAGGGTGGCCTACCTTGAGGAGATCCTAGTATCTGCTCTCCTTCATGGGCGTCCAATCCTCCTCTCCTATGATTTGATTGAAACAGAATGATAATTTGGTAAGGGGTAGACACACAGTCCATACAATAGTTTGGAGGAAGGATTCCCATAGGAGGCCCTTCGAGCACTCCCTTCTCAGCCCGAGAGCGGCCAACCAACACCTATGGAAGTGAACCCCTCGACCCTCGTTAGCAGACCTGCAGTCATCCAATGAGGGTGGTCTACCATGAAGGGTCTCTAGTATCTGCTCAACCTATCGGTTCCATCCCTTAACCAACTACATGATTGTTTTGATGATATAAACAATTGCATCTAATGATTATCATATTAACAAGTCACCCACATTTACAACATGCTATGAGGATTCATGAATTCGTCAAGATATTAATAATCTTTTAACATGTACATGCACTAGTCCTTTATGTTATAAATCTATCAATCACCAATCCCTTATCAATCATTTATATCATGTTTAACAAATATTATTTTTTCAACTATATAAAGGTATTGTTGATTTAGGGCTATGAAAATACGCACCTCATACTTACCACTTTGATCTGTAAAAACCTCCAACCAACGATGTCGCCTTCTTATACTATGTTTTAATAGAATGATAGATCATCATGCCATTGTTAATCATCATGCCATTGTTAGTCGCCTAATTTGAGATAACATATTAGCAACACTATTATAGTGGCCTGATAACATTTATTAGACAGATATTATCATGCATAAATTGTATTGATCAATTGCCTATTATATACTTACCAGTCATCATATATTTAAGTATAAAATAATATCACTGTTTCCTATTCAAAATCTCACAATTCTAGGAGGGATATGACCCATACCTGATCTGCATAATTCAAAATGTGTTTTCTATGCATTTATAGAGTATACCTGCTTCTTTGGTCAATTCGCATACACTTTTCACAGATGGCAGGAAAGTTGCTCTGATACCACTTGTAATGTCCCTTTTTTGGCCAAGTCACTTAAACTCAAATCTTGCATTCAAAGTTTTACTCAAAGAGACATTAGAATGTTTAGAGATCAATTATCAAACATCCCACTACTCACTATGAATGATTCTTCTATAATATATTTTCTATGTACATTAGATACTAACATCTTGCAAGTTCAATAGACATAATTTGATTATACCATTTATCATTGTAGCGGATGAATAAATATGTTATTACCTATAAGGCTCAATAATTGCTGCAAGCATCATTATTAGATCATCACAAATATTATCCTATATATATATATAACCAAGTATACACTTATCAATTATGTTGTACCCAACATCACTACATTATCCATTCTAATCTATTGTGATGTCCCCATCCTAGTCAGCATAGCTGGGTATGTGGTTAGCCTATCATCCTAGTCCTCGTAGGTTGACAGATATGTGTAGAGGATCAATTGAGGTAGTTACCGGTATTCAAGAGCTTCATTTTTGCAGTTGTTTCAGGTTGGGCCTTCGCAGAATCCTTCAGAGTGGATTTTCAGAGACTTGCTATTTTTAGAAAGTCGGATAGGCGGAAGCTGCTATTTTGGGCAGGGCACTTGGTTCAGTTGGTTTGCTCAGATTCGACCCCGTGCATCAGTTTGTTGGTCAGATGGAAGAATAACGGAGTATTTAATGATTTATTAAATAATTAATATTTTGACTTTATATTATAAAGTCACTTTATTAATGTATTTAAATATTATAATTAAGGCGTATTATAAAGTATTTTAATACTTTATAATAGAGTGGCATAATTAATTTAATGAATGAGTATTTATTCATTAATGGAGAAGGCGCCTATTATTAAATATTTTTCCTAAGTCCAAACAGCAAATTAAATCATTTATTTAAATGATTATTAAAAAGAAGGGTTTTGGGTCGAATTTTTCCAAGAAGCTATATATTCTCAGCTAAAGACAAATTGAACTCTTATGTTATGATTATTCAATTTGTCTTCTTTTTGCTTTGAGCATTGAAGTTTGCAAAACCTAGAGTTTCAGCAGACGATTGATTTTGAAGAACGATACCTCTTCAGAATCTGGCATACTGAGACTGTGCAATACCAGTTGAAGATTGTCTACTTGGTGACTTCACACAGAAGTTGCAGTTGAACATATTGGATCGATTTCAGGAAGGATCTACAGAGTTTCTTCATCAGTTAACTGGGGTGACCTATTAGAGATTGTCTTCACAGAGATCTGGCATCTTATTCATTGGTCCGTACTATATTCATTGCTGCTGCTGGTACAGGCCATACTACTGCTGGAAGGCCGTACTTTTTTTCATTTGCAAGCGAAACATCTTTAGTTCTCAGCTTCTATCAGTGAGATCTGGTGCGCCTAGGGTTTACAGAGTTCCAGTATTGATTTCAGAGCCTGAGGATTCATTTCTTGTTACAGTCGTACATTTCTTCTTGTTTTCTTGGCGCCTGCAAGTCTACAGGTTCATTCCAATAAAATATTGTTTAATCTCTCTGTACTCGATTTCTTTTGTCATTTGAGTTCTGGAAGTTAATAGATATATATGCACCATCATCTGGAGATCAATTATTGATGCGTAGCTATTGTTTATTTATTTTTTATGAATTTTTAAAGCTTTCTAGTGCAAAATCGCAATTTCCTGTTTTATGCAAAAACCCATCGAAAACACAAAAAACTACAAAACAAACAAAATCAGTGATTCCGGTTAGGGTTTGGGGTTGAGAGTCACCTGGACTCTTATAGTGGTATCAGAGCACAGATTTCCTGCCATCCTGTGCTTTTTCAGTTGCTTTTTCAGAAAACAGAGTGCTTTTTGGTTGCTTTTTCATGAGTAGAGATATTATTCATTATACCAAGGGTACAGGAACAGATAGAGTTGAGGATTGGACAGGTCCACCTATTCCTGAAGGTGAGACAGTGTCAGGAGTATTGGGTATTCACAGATCTAGCTCCAACAGCAGCGAGAACAGTGTTGCAACCCTGATGGCAGACCGTGAGATCCTTGCAGAGACACATAGGGATTCAGGGAAAACACATGCAGAGGGTGATATTATTGAGGAGGAGTTTAGACGCAGGCATGATAACATGATAGACATGATGTCCCAGTTGATGGGCACTATTAGGCAGTATACTCCATCACAGCCACATTATATTCAGATTGGACAGTCGAGCAGGATTGCAGGAGAGGATCAGCCTTTGGCTTCAGCACCACGACAGCCATCACCGATCTATCAGGAGCGTAGGCCTGGACAGCCTACATTCTTACCCAGAGAGACCCCACCTCCGACTCCGGGGGCAGAGCAACAGGGGCATCATCAGGAGTTTCAGCCACATAATGGCATGTCAGTAGCGAATGTGACTAGATTTCACGGTGAGTATCTATCATTAGCACCTGAGATCAAATAGGCATTATCATTTCATGAGTTTATGGATGTTCATAAACCTAGAGGAGGAGGCAGATTTGATTGTAGAGCTCCTCAGCACCAGCAGCCACAGCCACAGGTGAACAGGGATTTGCAGTATGCAGTCAGCAAAATCACCTTGCCATACTTTGACGGTTCTGATAAGACATCAGCGAGGTCTTGGGTCCAGAAGTTGGACAACTATCTATCACTGAGACCTATGCAGGAGGACGAGGCCATTAAGTTCGCTACTTTGCATCTTGATGGGCTGGCGCATGATTGGTGGCATCATGTCATGTACACGCTTGGCCATCATGCAGTTAATACTTACCAGGAGTTCACTAGCAGGCTCATAGAGCGTTTTGACAAGAAGGATCCAAAACTCTACTTCAGGGAGCTAGCTCAGCTTAGACAAACAGGTAGTCTGGATTCTTATATTGGTGAGTTTCAGAGGGTTGCAGTCATGGTGACAGGCATTTCAGAACGGAGACTCATTATACTCTTCGTTGAGGGTTTGACAGAGCCTATGAGAGGTTGGGTCAAGGCATTTGATCCTCCTACCCTTCAGGAAGCCATGAGGAAGGCGCGGAACATGGAGCTTGCAGCACCTCGCAGCAAGTTCACTTCAGGTTCGACACCCTACACGAGGCCTAATAGGTCTTTTGATAGGAATATGCCCTTTGACAGAAGGAGGGATCAACCAGATCCTAAGAGACAGAATGCACCACCCTTTGACAGAGAAACACTGAACGATTTGCGGAAGAAAAAATTGTGTTTCTGGTGCAAGGCACCCTATGACGAAAAACATGTATGCCCACTTCGTCCCAAGGTCAAAAACAATCAGATGGAATGGTTTTATGAGGGCGAAGAGCAATCTGATCTGTCAGACCAGCAAACTGATTCCGAGCATTCAAACGATGACAGGGCCGAAAATGAGGGTGAAAACGAAGGAGGAAGGAAGCTACAAGAAGCACACTTGACTAGCCTTCAGAGAGATGGGTCGTTTAGACTTTGCGGGCTTCTAGCAGGTCAGAAGGTGATCACTTTACTGGATATGGGTGCCACACATAATTTCATTGATGCATGGTTGGTAGAAAGGCGTGGTATTCTGACAAAGGAGTTTGAGGGTATTCGAGTCAAGGTGGCGGATGGGTATACCCTCAAATGTGATCGAAAGATTACGGATCTTTCGATGCGACTGAACAACTATGAGTTCGAGACCGAATTCTATGTTGTCAATATGGGAGATACTGATGTGGTGTTAGGGATGGCATGGTTGCACGATTTGGGTGAGTTCACACTCAATTTGCGAGACATGGAGATGAAGTTTAAGGTTGATGGGAGACCTCATGTCATCAAGGCCATTAGAGACAGTAATCTGAGGATGGTTTCGTTCAGGCGGATGGAGAGACTCATTCGTCATGATATGGTTGACTGGGCTGCAAAGTGTATGTTGATGCCAGCACAGCAGGAGCAGCAGAAGGGTGAGTACCACCCAGACATTCAGATACTGAGGACTAAACACTCCAAAGTGTTTAGCGACATTCCACCTGGTAGACCACCAGATATGGGCACTGAGCATATCATTGAGTTGGAGGAGGGCACAAAGCCCGTTATGATCACACCCTACAGACATCCGAAACGACTCAAGGATGAGATAGAGAAGACCATCAACGAGTTGTTAGCTATGGGGCACATTAGACCTAGCAAGTCACCTTTTGCTTCATCGGTTGTATTGGTGAAGAAGGATGGATCACTTTGGATGTGCATAGACTACCGACAGCTCAACAAGAGGACAATTAAGAATAGGTACCCTATACCACGCATCGATGAGTTGATTGATGAGTTACACGGTGCTATCTTCTTCACGAAGATTGATTTGAGATCTGGGTACCACCAGATTCAGATGAGGGAGCAGGATATTGAGAAAACCGCTTTCAGGTGTCATTGCGGTCACTTCGAGTTCTTGGTTATGCCCTTCGGTCTAACCAATGCACCTGTCACCTTTCAGGCTACTATGAACAGGGTCTTCAGTTCTCAGCTGCGAAGGTTTGTATTGGTCTTTTTCGACGACATTCTGGTATACAGCAGATCATGGGAGGAGCACTTGGCTCACTTAGATGCAGTTTTGGGTATCTTGGCTGATGAGTCATTCTATGCCAAGGAATCCAAGTGTGAGCTAGGTATGGAGTTGTATCTAGGGCACATCATCAGTGCCAAGGGAGTGAGTATGGACCCTGAGAAGGTCCGAGCTATAGTTGAGTGGCCGGTACCTGAGAACCTTACGCAGCTCAGAGGTTTCATTGGGTTGTGTGCTTTCTACAGGAGATTTGTTAGTGGGTTCTCACGTCACACCGCACCCCTTACTGATTTGACAAAGAAGGGGGATTTTACTTGGTCACCACAGGCGCAGGAGTGTTTTGACAGGTTCAAGGTGATCATGACTTCATGTCCAGTGCTAGCATTGCCTGACTTTACGAAGTCATTTGATTTATTTTGCGATGCTTCAGGAGAGGGCATTGGTGCCGTTTTGATGCAGGAGCGACACCCTATTGCTTTTGAGAGCATAAAGCTTAGGGGTCCTGAGAGGTTCTACAACATTTACGACAAGGAGATGTTAGCCATTATGCATGCTTTGGCTAAGTTCAGGCAATACTTGGTAGGCAGCAAATTCAGTGTTCATACAGATCACAATAGCTTGGAACACTTCCTTGGACAGCGAGACTTGAATGAGAGGCAGCAAAAATGGGTCAGCAAACTGCAGTTGTATGACTTTGACATCACCTTCATTAAGGGGAAGCAGAATGTTGTAGCTAACGCCTTGTCTCGTAGACCTCAGTTGAATGCCATGGCACAGATCTTAGAGGATTGGAGGCATCGGATTATTGCAGAGTATGTTAAGAACCCATGGGCTTCTAGCATTGTTGACAGGACAGAGCAGGATAACAGGTACACTATTGTAGATGACTTGATCATTTACAAAGGGTGGATTTTTCTGATTCCTGGTTCTGAGTTGAGAGCTACAGTTTTGAGAGCCTTTCACGATCTTCCTCTGGCAGGCCATCCTGGGTACTACAAGACATATAAGATGGTTCGGGAGCGGTTTACTTGGAAAGGGTTGAAAACTAATGTTCTACAGTATGTTCGAGAGTGTTCTGTTTGCCAGCAGAACAAGCAGGAACACACATATCCTGCTGGATTGCTCCAGCCACTTCCGATACCTGACAAGAAGTGGGAGTGTTTGTCGATGGACTTTATCACGGGTTTGCCGAAAGCCCAAGGTAAAGATTGCATCTATGTAGTGGTTGATCGGTTGACTAAATATGCGCATTTCTTCCCGATTACCACTACCTTCACAGCATCGCAGACTGCAGAGCTATTCTTGAGAGAGGTATTCCGGTTACATGGGTTGCCTCGGACGATAGTCAGCGATAGAGACAGTCGGTTCATGAGCAACTTTTGGCAGGAGTTGTTCAGGCTCTGTGGGACTGAACTGACACCGAGTACCAGCTACCATCCGCAGACAGATGGACAGACAAAAATTGTCAATAAGTGGGTGGAAGGTTACTTGTGCAATTACATAGCTGGACAGCAGAGAGCTTGGGTGAGGTGGATATATCTCTGCGAGTATTGTTATAACTCGACTCACCACATGACGATACAAATGACACCCTTCATGGCTTTGTATGGGTATGAGGCGCCCAACCTTTTGGACCTGATATTGAGTGATAGCAGAGTGCCGAGTGCAGGGGATATGATGCAGAGTCAATAGGACATTTTGAGGTCTCTCAGAGACAATATCCAGCGGGCACAAAATCAGTAGAAGCAGTATGCTGATCAGAAGAGGGTTGAGCGTTCCTTTGATGTGGGTGATATGGTGTACCTTATGTTGCAGCCGTATCGTCAGTCTACTCTGCGGAAGAGTGGGGCAGAGAAGCTGAAGCCTCGTTACTATGGTCCATTTCGTGTTGTCAGACAAGTGGGCAAGGTTGCTTATGAGTTCGACTTACCAGTAGATAGCAGGGTTCACAATGTGTTTCACATTTCTCGCCTTAAGAAGGCATTGGGTCATGTTGTGACCTTTTCACACATCGCCCCATTCAAGATGGGGACCCCCTAATTTTTGCTCCGTTCCGGTCTTTTGGCTTGGGTTTTCTTCTCTCTCTCTCGCTCTGTCTCTTTTCTGGTGTCCGTCTTTCGGGGGGTTGTGTCCGTCATTGAAGCTTAAAACGCTAAAATATTGGCCAAGTCTGAAATTAGGGTTTTGAACTTTTCGGTCAATTCAAGGTCAAGTAAAGTGAGTAAATTGAAAATTGAACTTAACGTTGTTGTCAGCAGACATCCAGCAGGCTTCCAGCCAAGTTTTCATCGAATTCTGAGGTACTTACTATTTTTAGTAAGTGTGAAATTCAGGGCAGTTCGTCAACTATTTTGAGATTCCGATCATTACACTGCATTCGGAACATATTAGGCTACTCATGTGCAAAATTTGAGCGAAAACGGACAACTTACTATTTTTAGCAGTCTGGCTTCCGGCACGAATTTCAGGGTCCAGATGCAGAGATTTTCTTCGCATGTATGGATATTCCTTCTGGGTTTTTCAAGACCTTCGCGATGATGTAACATGCAAGCCGAGATGACCACTTTCAGGATTCAGCCTTCCAAGGCTATTTTTAGGGTTTGCATGTCGAGGTTTCTTTTGCATGTCGGGTGATTCCTGATGGGTTTTTCAAGAGCTTCGCGATGGTGTGACATGCAAACGGAGATTCCCACTCAGTAAGGAACTTGC
>VDFB02127531.1:0-14974 GCA_007258455.2 Sequoia sempervirens
TATGAAAGTGTAGGCAAAATTTTGATATGGGTATCTCAAATTTGCAAAATTTGAAAGTGCCAATAGGATCAAGGCTCATCAGTTCATTATCATATTGATAGCCTCTTACTTCATCTATAGTACTATACAATGTTTTTTTTTTCCCAAGCCTCATGAGAATTATTACATGATTCAATTTGAAGCAAAAAATCTTGAGAAACTAGGTTATGAAGATATCCAAGAGCTTTAATATATTGAAATAATCTATTTTATATTTTTCTCATCATCTGTAGGTTCATGTATCTTATTTTCAACATATGCAACTTGACCTTGATTCATTAACTTATAATCCATGCATGTTGATGCCAACTAAAATAGTTATATGATGTTAGCAAATGAACCTTAGAATGATCCATGGAAAAAGAAGAGAAAAATCAAAATATATTGAAACAATGCACCAAGAGATCCCCCCCAAATTACTCAATCAAAAATCCCCCTAATAATATGATGCAACAATTTATACTTGGTGCTATTACATGTGCCACTTTCCAAAAAAAACAAAGTGGACTTGATTTTAGTGCTTACAGATGCCAAATTTTTCCATGATCTCCATGTAAAAGTTTTACACAAAATGAGATCAATATAATCACATCAGTACAAAGTATACAAAAAATTATAAACTTTAATAAAAAAAATGACATGAAAATGTTGCCATAGGAGCAAGAACGAAGCCTTGAAAGTTCCCAAAATGAGAATGACTCGCAACACCTATGAGAATTTAAAATTTCTAGAAACACTAGACACCAAAATAAAAAACCAATGGTACCATTGCATAGAGTGCAAAATGCTACACCAAATAAAAAATTAATAAAAAGGAGTCTATATGACTGAGTTATGGTTGTTTGAAGTAGGATTACAAATTCAAAACTACTAATGAAGAGGAGGAAAATTGAAGCGACCTATTGATGGTCATTTGGATGTCAAATTTAGCACACTCACAAATGATGGTCATTTGATTATTAAATTTAAGATAGTATGTTTGATGATCATTTTATTTCCAAATTTAACACATCATTTGATGACGGTAATTTGGATGTCAAATTTAAGATGATTGAAAATAAAAAATAACCATTTTTTTGGGATTTCGAAGCACAATGGTAGGGTAAAACTTGACCCAAAATGCTTTGAAATGATGAATCCTTGTTAAATTTGGAAACAAACCTCCCTCTTCAAATCCTCATATATTTTTTCTTAGATGTCCAATTTGAAAAAAACAAAAAGAAAAATGACTTTCTTGGACCCTCTAAACTCAATGGTGAGGTCTGATTTGCACCAAAAAGCTCCAAATTAAACTTGCAATAGAAAGACAAAAAGAGGAACCCCCCAATTTCACCTAGAAAAATATTCAAGCTCAAAATATTCAATCTCAAATCACCCTTAGATTTGAGAAGGGGTTTTGTAATTCTAAAGATTTGATACCATGTTAGAGTCACTCAAGGAATACAACCTCCATGATAACTTGCAAAAGCAAAAAGAAACCTTCTACAAGAGGGAAAATCAAGAACATGAATTTGTAATAATGGATTAAAGATATGACCAATATGCGTTACTCAAGGTTGTAGTAATATATTCGACTTACTCAACTTAACTAAATTAGTGATCTATAAATGATGCCTTGCTTATAGAGGAAATTTGTGAGATAGGATTAAACAAGATATTGACATGTGTATAATGAGATAACTACCTCAACAAATATTAAATGAATTAGGAAATGTGCATCAAATTCCAAAAGATAAGATAAGATCTAGTGACAACTAACACTATCTAGAAATATTCCATCCCAGGACCTAAGTGGAGTGTTAATATGTAAACATGACCTAGATAGGTAAAATACCCATTTACACCAACACCATTCCTCGTACATTATCTCTTATAGGAACCTCATCTAAACCTAACGTACTTGATAATGCTACCTAATCCTAAATTATTCATTTGCATACTCCTTAACAAATATCATCATCACCCATCTTGAGTGGCTAGAGTTATTACAAGGTATATAATATATTATATATACTCATATCCCTTTATAGTCTAATTCTTGTACCTTCATCCCTCTCTTCTAGTCAACTCCATTTATTTTTCCTACCACTCAATATTCCTTCACCTAAACTTCCATGCCTACTACTCATCTAACCCACAGTCCTACTATTTATGCCCCTCTATCTTAATTCCTCATTTAAACTATGATCATGTCCCTTTAAGCAACCACTTTACCTCCTAACCCTATGTGCCACCCTCTCAACCCTTACCCTTCACTTATCTTGATAGATCCTCTCTTACCAATTTTTTCATTCCCTCTCCTATCCCACCCTTAACATCACAACCCTTTCCACACTCTTATCATAATATAATTTTTTTTGCATCTCCTACTCTCAATTTCATAACCTATTCCCCTAACCTTATCATTTACCATGCAATACTATCTATCTATTCTCACATCATCTTATACCCTAGGGGATGAAAAATTAAACTCCCTCCACAACATAATGTGTTTGGATATAATAAATCATCCATGAGAACCATATCTCATCATGCTAAAAATTGATATACATGAACATTTACATTCATGCATAATTGGATAAGAGATCCTAAGATAATTTTCAATCCTTTATAGATCAATGTGCATTTACTATTAGTTTTATGATCAATTCTTAGCTAATATTTTTCTCTATTCATTAAAGAAAAATCCTTATAATTTTTCTACTGTTTATCTTCCTATTCTATGAGTTCCTTCCTCTATCTCACTTATCTAAATCATGGAACATATTCAAGTCAATATAGGATTATAGGTTAGTTTCATCAATGTTATACACTACAATCAAGGAACCAAAGAGAAGGTGATGGATTTTATCTTCTATTATTAATTCCTTATTTTAGATCTCCTATCTTCTTCTTGACTTTAATATCAAGAGAGTATTATTAAGAATATTTTTCTAAAGCTTCTCAATCAAAATATCTTGCATAAATATCTAACTTTTATAACACTTTGTATCATCTTGTATGATTATACATAGGTCATAGATCAATTTAAGGTCATCTCTTGTTTGACCTTGATACTCTATTTCTTTAACCCTGTCGTCTTCTGAAGAAACCAATAATTCTACAACTTAGAAGAGCACCGATAACTTATAACTTTATCCTTAATCCAACCCTAATAATTAACTAAACTAATTTCAAATATTCCTTACTCCTCTTCATCATCAAAACTTACTATATTCCTTCATTCACAAGCTAACTCTAATTGGATGAAGCTAGAAAAAATCCCAATTCCATCTTTCATATGAGTTTCTTTCCAATAACCTTATCTAACTTCATCCTATCCAAACCTTGAACCCCAACCACTTCTTATTCTACCAAATTATTTTATTCTTTTAAGAATATAGACCTATTTTTCAATGAAACCTCCCTTACTATTATTCTCTCCTCTTTTTTTTCTTAATTATTGAACTTCCTTATCACTAGATCATGTTCCCCTTTAACTAAATACTATTTCTCATCTTCACTCTCATAAGATTATCCTAGGTTATCCTTCTACTAATCCAACAATATTAATTATTGAAGTTCTTTTTCTCCTATTCTTGGGTTTCTACATGACACTTTTCTCGGTTTTTTCCTTTTTTCCCTTTGTATTATTTTTCCAATTTACCTTTTGTCCTTTAGTATTATCCTATTCTACACTTTTTTCTATATTTTTTTCTTACATTGTCTGACATTGTCTCCTCTACTTTAGTTATTCATTACTACTTTAGCATCATAGGTTAAATTTGGTATAGACAATTATTCACTTTCTAATCAAGATGTCAACACATTATTATAGAACTATTAAATTTGGGACAACTATAAATGTCTTGTGATTTATCACCACAAAAATCACATGTGAATTTTTCTCTTTTTTTCTTTTGCACTCATCAACACAATGTCCTAATTTACCATAGTTATAACATTTTATCCTTTTGGTCCTTTGTCTTTCTCTAGTACCTATATTAGTATTATGGTCTAGCCTCCCCTACCACCTCATTCTCAATAGTTATTACATATGATAACTCATGAAGTTTCCTATATCTTGAATTTGTAGTACCATATAGTGTATATTGTTAAGACATCTTACACTTTTTCTCAATTGAAGTTCCCACTATCCATGTGCCAAATACAAATTTAATACGAGCTTATAGCTAAACCCTATGTTTTATCCATACCCATATCAAAAAAATGCTTCCCTAGTAAATCCATGAACCATTGGTTCATATTTATCTTCTTCATGAAGTAACATTGGACACCTATTTGTGTCATGTTTTTCCCACTTTATACTTTACAATATACTTTTACTATCTTTCTATGAGATTTCTCAATTTCCCTTCTTAGTGTGGTAGCCCTCTTCATGCATTTGATTATAAAAAAAATCATTCTTTATATGTTCTCCCCCTTGTTATTTTTTAACCAAAATTTACTTCTTCTAGTGGGGGAGAAGTCTAAACTTTCTCACCTTTCATTATAATTTCTTACTTCAACATTACGTTTTACAATTCTAATTTGAAATTATCAATTCCATCCTTTCCCTCTAAATCATTATCCCATATATTTGACTCTAGAGGATTCTATTATTGTGATCAATTCTATTGCATCCTTATATAAAGATGAAATATTCTCATCTACTTTTTCTATTATGTGAGAGGTTAACCCTAAAATAATGTACTCAAATTCACTTTTTTTTTATGTCACTTGGGTTTCTTCTAGATTTCTAACCACACTTTTAAATCACTGTTGATAATATTTTACTGATTCCTCCTTGTGTTTTTTTTCATCTTCTATATTTTATTTGTGCGACGCCCTTTGGGGAGACTAGAACCATGTTGGCCATAGGGCCCCCTTTGTTTTCATCTTCTATATTTTATTTGTTTTTTGTTAATACTTTTAAAGGTGAGTGGAAAATTTTCAAAACTAAGCTACTGAATTATTTCCATGTTTTATCATGCTTAAGAAATTCTTTTATGCACCATATTAATGCCTCATCATTGAGGGTATCCACAAAATTATATAATTGGGTTTAGTCATCATCAATGCCAACCCAGCTCCATTGAAATTCCAAGGTAAATATATGTACACTAGCATCCTTGGTGTATTTACAAAAAGTAGGGAGCTTAATTTTATGTGCATCCATATCTGGATTATCCTATCTCCTAATTTGTTCTCTACTCTTGGATCTCTTTCTCTCTTTTTATTATGGCTTATTTTCCTAGTTTCAATCCTTTTCTACTTGAGAAAAGTCCTTTATTTACCATTATCTCTTGGTAATTGAACATTTAAGAACTCAATCTCTAATATCCATGACAACTCTCATACACAATTTCCTCTTGATATTTTTTTCTAACCCAATTAAGGATTCACTACTTAATGAACTCTTTAGAAATTCTTCTTTACTTTGACATGGGAGATGACTCATGAGTTTAACATATTTTGTGAGAATCATGCCATAAAGAGGCACTTGTTTTCCCATAGGAATCCTTTGCAAAATGGAGTTGTTGAAAGAAAGGATAGGTCTATTCAAGAAGCTGCAAGAACAATTATGAAAGAGGAAAATCTATCAAAATTCTATTGGAGTGAAGTAATTCATACTAAATTTTATATACTTAACAAAGTTCAAGCAAGAGCAAACAACACAAAGACTCCCTATGAGCTATGGTATGGAAGGATTCCTACTATCAAGTACTTCAGAGTGTTTGGAAGCAAATGTTATATCAAAAGAGATGAAGACAACTTAGGAAAGTTTGATGCAAGGTATGATGAAGGTATTTTCCTTGGATATTATAATAGAAGCAAAGCTTATTGATGCTACAACAAAAGATTGAGAAATATTTTTGAGAGTGCAAGTGTCAAATTTGATGAAGATTTAGAGAAGAATTCAATGATGATAGATGGATATGAATCAGATGAGTCTTCTTGCAAAGAAGAAGAAAAAGTTGAAGAAAGAGGAGTGTAGATTGAAGAGGAAGAAGCTCCAGAAAGGACTTCTAAAACTCCTAAGTATGTGTAGAAGAATCATTTGAAAGATTAGATCATTGGAGATAATAACAAAGGTGTACTAACAAGAATGAAAGTTGTTGAAGAACATGAAAATCTATGTTTATTTTTTGAAGTTGAACCTAAAACAATGATTGAGGCATGCAAAGATGAATATTCAATCAAGGCTATGAAAGAAGAATTGTTGTAAATTGAGAAGAATCAAACTTGGGAACTTTTCCCAAAACCAAAAAAAAATGTGATTAGAAATACGTGGGTATTCAGAAACAAACTAAATGAGAATGGAGAAGTGGTAAGGAACAAGGCAAGGATTTTGTGTAAAGGCTACTCACAAGTTGAAGGAATATATTTTGAGGAGACATTTGCTCCAATGGAAAGAATGAAAGCTATCAAGATGTTTTTAGCTTTTGCAACACATAAGGATTTCAAAGTATATCAAATGAATGTGAAGTTTGCTTTCTTGAATAGAGAACTAGAAGAAGAGGTATACATATAACAACTAGAAGGATTTCAGTTATCAGATAAACCGAATATGGTCTACAAATTGAAGAAGGAATTGTATGGATTGAAGCAAGATCATAGAGCTTGGTATGCAAGGTTGGATAAGTATTTGATACAACAAGGATTCAATAAAGGTATCGTAGATATAAATTCTTACTTTAATGTTGAAAAAGATAAATCCCGATTGTGGTTGTATATGTTGATGACATAATATTTGGAGGCAATGAAAACATGTTCAATAAGTTTGTAGAAGAAATGCAAAAAGAGTTTGAAATTTCTATGTTTGGGGAGATGAATATATTTCTTGGATTGCAAATAAATCAGATAGATAAAGGTATTTTCTTTTCACAATCATAGTATGTCAAGAAAATGTTCAAGAAGTTTGGAATGAAAGATTCTAAATCAGTGTGTACTCCTATGGTTATTGGTTGCAAGCTGAGAAAGAATGTCAAATCTCCTAAGACTAATCAGAGCACGTGTATAGATTAATGATTGGTGGACTGCTATATCTAACTGCTACTAGACTAGATATCATGCATGTGGTTTGTCTTGTGGCTAGATTTCAAGAAGATCCTAGAGAGTCACATGTTGCAGTAGTGAAGAGGATATTCAGATACTTGGAGGGAACTCCATAACATGGCTTATGGTATCCAAAGGATGCTAATTTTACCTTAAGTGCTTACATAGATGCAAATTGGATTGGTTGTGTAGATGACAAGAAAAGTACAAGTGGTGGTGAATTCTTTCTTGGATGCATATTGGTGTCATGGCTAAGTAAGAAAAGAAATTCAGTTTCTTTATCTACTATAGAGGCAAAGTACATTATAGCAACATCTTGCTACACACAAGTGTTACGGATGAGGCAAACATTGAAGGACATTAGGGTGGTATATGATGAAATAATTTCTATCTTCTATGATAATACAAGTTCTATCAATATTTCAAAGAATCTAGTTATGCATTCAAGGACAAAACATATCTCAATCTGGTATCACTTTTTGAGAGAGAAGGTTGTAGAGAATGAAGTTAAGATGGAATATGTGCCTACAAAGGATTAGGTTGGTGATATATTCACTAAATCTCTTCCTAAGGATACACTTGAGTATCTTTGGAAGAAGTTGGGGGTCATTTCCCCTCCTTTGAACCAGATGCATACGGAGATGCATTAGGCAAGTGGATTTCAGGATCCATTCTTTTTCTAGACTAATTTTGGAGGCTACCTCTTAGGGGGAGTAGGTAGTGACATCATTTGTTGTTATAGTCAAGGGGAGTAAGTGTTGTCATTATGGAATGGTTGCTGATTTGTGTAGTATGGTGTGTGCTTCTAAGGGGGAGTATACTAAGAAGTAAAGGAATAGAAGTTGTAGAGCAGTTGATTGATGTCAAAGGGGGAAATTCAAGTAATATAAATATTTTATCCTTTTCCATTGATGTCAAAGGGGGAGAGAGGTACATGTAAAAATGAAGACAATTAAGGGGGGGAGAGAATCATGAGAAAAATGTTCAGTTGTAAAAGGGGGAGAGAACTATATTGTTGAATAAGGGAGAATGAGTAATGAGAAAAGAGAAAAGAAAATACGTATTGAGCAGAGCTATTTGTTGTTAATGTTTTTTCACATCATGTGTTGCCATCAATGATAAAGGGGGTGTAATGTCACAGAATTGCACCTAGGGGAAATTCCACATTTTTGCACTTTGCCTAGCATTTATGAAACCTTAGAGCACTAATGACGAAAATCCCATAAGTTAGAATCTCAAAATTTTGACTCCATGTGGACTAGTTTCATGGAAACAGAAGCCTAACAACATGTTTCCCAAAAATCTAGGCCTTGGATGCCTACACGGGGCACAAACGTCTGCATGACATGCTAGTGTCCTTGCACTCTCTACACACTTTTCACTCTTGAGTTCTCTTCATTTTTTATAGCAACACTCTCACGAGCGAAACCATGCCGGACTGAGGTCCTTCCAACAGCTATAGCTCTTAAGCAACCACTCAATAGTGTTTTTGTGCACTTCAAAGAGGGTCTAGGCCCATGGGTAATGCTCTCTCTCTCTCTCTCTTAATTTCCTTTCCTACTTGTTCATTTGCTACTTTGTGGTGCGAGTTCTACTCTTGAAGTGGGTTTTTCTTTCACCACACACACCCTTGCTTGCAGCACTCCCTTTCCAACATGGTCACGCCCATGGAGGTGGGGAACAACACCACAATGAGGGTTTTGACTAAGGCAGCCCCCATACAGCCCCAAACTTTCCCCTCATTCTCTCTGCAGTGTGCAGGTTGGCAAATGGAGCTTGGAGCAGCCCAAACGCCCTGCTGAAGGTGCTACCCATGTCTCTTATACCCCTTTATTCCCAAGTTTTTCTTGCTTAGCTATCCCATTCCAGACTTGATCTTGTGTTTATTCGCTTTCTACTGGAGTAATTCTAGAAAGTGAGCAAAAAGCTTTTGATGTTGGGCAGGGCCTATTTAGAGGATAAACGGGTCATGCTGGCACGGAACCGCATTGACATCTCTTTGCCGTTGTTTTTCGCACGGTAAAACTGCAGCTTCACCGCAAGACGCAAAGTAGTCTTCCATGTACGTAATGCCGCAAAAATTGCAACCCTGCAAATTTCGCCAAATGCCATTTCGTATCCACCTTTATGTCCACCCCCAGCATTTCCGTCTTCCATTTCTGGCCCACCGTCCCGCCGGAATCGCCTCGATTCCTTTTAGCTTCTTTCTATTAAATGCGGCATATTTCTAATCTTATTTTGCCCTGCAATCTTTCTAGGCTTCTACTCTATCATCTTTCTATTTTCCTTTCTACTTTTATGTACATTCTCCTTTATTTAGAGTTAGTTAAGCAATAACTCTAAGTTTTTGTTTCTCTTCCTTGCTCTCTCTGGCTCCTCAACAAACCCTCTCTTTTTTCCTTGTTCTCTCCATTTGGCTTACTTAAGCCTTGCAACTCTATCTCCTTCACTTTATGCTTGCAAGCATCCTAGGATTCTACATCCCCTTCCTATTGCATCTACATTTTTTGATACGGGTTCTCCTCCTCGAGCGGGGATTTCTTTTATCACCTCTTTTATGATACAGGTTCTCCTCCTTGAGCGGGGATTACTTTTATCACTCATACTTGGTGGTGTGGGTTCTACTCCTGAAGCGGGTCTTGATTTCACCACACGCTTTGTCCATTCTAGTTCATTTCTCTCTATCTATCTGACTGTCCGTGGAGCTGGGAACACCAAAACGAGGGTTTGACTGAGGCAAACCCCTATAAAACCCTAACAATTTCTCTATATATTACGCATGCAAGTTTTGAAGACATTCACGTGTTGGAGGCTTCATCACTTGCGTGGTTGTGAGAACTTCCTTTCTTCTCCTTATCTTTATCATTTATTCTTTACTTTATTTTAGTTATGTTATATTTTGTTGCTTTCTCATGTTCCATGATTTCTTAGCAATTGGAGTAGAAGTAGCCACCTTATCATTTTATGTGATAAACTCACTTTCTAGTCCATATGAGATGCTAGCGCACCTCTTGGAAACCAGTGCATTGCGCTGTCATCCTTATCCTATGCTAACGTCCTTTGACCGAGAGCCATCAGTTTGTCCAGAGAATCTTCGTGACCTGCTCTGTTTGATTCAAGAACTATCACGCTATTCCTTGAGGAAGTTTAGGGTAGTTCATCCCATGAGGCTCTCTAAATGAAGAGAAATCATGAGTAGTGAATCCCCCTTCTCGACATTTTGGTGAACCTGACGTGAAGAGGAAAACTAGGAATTTATTTACCCCTACTTGGTGGGGTCATAACTTTTGACTTGATGCTCAGAATTCAGAACCGTTTGCATCGTTGGAAAGGTATCCAAGAGAAATAGTTGAGTCCCTAAAATAATATGCCTTCAGTTATCAAATTTTAAGGATTGATGCAAGTTTCGACCTCAAATTCTGCTCCAAAGACCTCCGAAAATAAAAATTACTAGAACCTAGAAAATACTGAAAAAATTAGAAAATATAGATTCTCGGTTTTTCTTAGTTCTGTTACCAAAATGAATTTGATATCTTTTATTATTATTTTAGTATCTAATTTTGTTCAAAATTGTAATGATATTCCATTTCATGCATGTGATGGTGACTTGGCTTTGCCTATGTCACTTGATATCTTTGATTCTTCTCACAAAAGTCCTCTTGCTTCGGAGGATATTTTGTTGCAAGAAGATGAAATCATTGATACCTTTCTTCATGTTACTCTACCTTCTATTTATTGCAATGCACTCTCTTTTGGAGATGATGCATTTGTGAATGATGAATCTCTTCTCCGTTCCAATGCACTCTCTTCTAGAGATGTTGCATTCATGAATGATGAATCTCATCTTTGTTCTGATGCACTCTCTTCTAGAGATGATGCATTAGCGAATGATGAACCTCCTTCGACATCTAATCCTCCTTGGATCAATGTTGAGAATATGTCTTCAAATAATTATTCTACTAGTTGTGATGATTCTATCAATGTAATCCATGTCTTTGCTGCCCCTCAAAGGCCTAAGAGACTAGTCATTTATGTGACTCTAGCTAGTACTTCTCCTAAAAGGATTTGTTCTATTGATAGTGTTCCATTTGATAGTGATTCTCTTGATCTTTCTAAGGCTCCCTCTTGTAGAGCGGTAACCCATACTTATAAGAATATAATGAATATACAACCAAGCCTTCCTCAAGCACCTAAACCTACAACTAAAGCACCTAGTGATTATGATCTTGTCGAGCAACTCCAAGTTACTCTAGCTAAGATCTCACTATGGGACTTGCTTCAGTTTGCTCTGATTTATCAAGGTATGCTTTAGGAAGCCTTGCAAAAGATCCTCTTGCCTTCTTCCGCTAGGCCAGAAGATGTTGATGCATTGATAGCTTATATTCCTGCAGATTTTTTGAATATTATGTTTTATCTGCAGGAAATTCTGCCTCTAGAAATACAGAAGCAAGAAGACCCTCTAATGATTATAGTTAACATTAATAATATCGGTATTAGACGTACTCTCATTGACACTGGTTCAACGCTTAATGTATGTAGCATTGATCTATTTCCTAAGATTAAAATTGATTTATCTTCTCTTAATGCTTCTTCTATTGACATTCATGGGTTCAATAATGTTGGTCGACAAGCCCTAGGCATGATAGTCTTTCCTCTGAGGTTGGGACCCATTACCATACCCACCCTTGTATATGTTATGTCAAAAAAAGTTACCTTATAACCTCCTTCTTGGTAGACCATGGATTCATGCTATGGGTGTAGTCAAATCTACCTTGCATAAATCTATTAAGTTCATTTGCAATATTCGAGTAGTCACAGTCAAGGTTGACCCTGAGGCTATGCACTTATGTGAGATGGCAGCCACTAGTTAGTTTTCAGTTATGTCTGTACTCTTATTCCTTCATTTCCTTCCAATGTGTCAATGTTTACTCTAGTAGTACCTACTACAAAGGATACTCTTGAGATAGATGTCCTTGGAGAAGATCCTTCTAAAGCAAGAAATATTAAGTCTACTCCTTCTACCACTTCTCAAGAGAATGCATGTCTTGGTGATGATTGGGTTTCTTTAGAATTTACAGATTCCTTCATCTAGGAATATAAAGTCACCTCAATCCACTTTGACCTTCCAATAACATCATTCACACCAACTATCAAAGATGGTAATTCTTCTGTATCGTGGGATAATGTGAACGTAAAATATAATGTTCTTAGTAGGGTATGTGCAGGATCATCATGGAAAAAATAGGCCCTTAAGTGGCAAAAAATTCAGAAAAATCAAAGTTAGGCAACTTGACATAAAAATTTGAATAAGTTATCTATATTATTTCAAAAATATGTAAGAATAGAATTTGCAGCAAATTGAATGTAGTTTTTAAACTACTAGGTTTATTTAAGAAGAAAAATCCATTTGGTAAAAATTTGAAATTTCAATGCAGTAGTACTTAAATTTCAGGGAAAAAATAAGAAGTAGGTGTCTGTCTGACCACCCTAACCACAATAAAATGATAATATTTTTTTATAATATTTTAGATACAAGTAGGATTTATGTTCAATGTGATGCATATTATACTTTTATAATTTTTCCAAGTAATAATTACCTTTATGAATTTTTATTACAAATTTTAAAAATATAAAACTCATATATTCCAATTCAATCTAACTTGGTCAAAAACTTCATGAAATCTTCAATTTTTCTTTTTAACTATATAGTATGCAAAGAATAGAATGTGACTCATGCTCGAGATCCAAAAAATGTGATATCATTTGAAAGCTATAGATGTTTTTCAATAAGCCCTATCAATCATGACTTTATTCATAATTCAAATAGAAAATAAATAATAATTATTTATTAAATTCACAAAGTAAAGCATAATTTATATTGGGTGGAAAGATGATATCATCCTTTAAAACCCTTTTGTTTCATCACTTTGGGTAAAAAAAATTGGTTTCACATACCCATCATATCGCCAATTTTTGGCCCATCATGATCCTACATACTCAGATTATCCTCCTTGAAGATGGACAGGCTTTACTAAAGAGGATAGCAATGTTGGAAGTCCCATAATAAGGGATGATGGTGATCCAGGAGAATAACTCTATTGTCGGAACAATGCTCTCTATGAAAATCCTCCTTCTCAAGATTTGCAAAAACGTTATTGCCCTGGCTTTAGGCTTGTCTCTAAATATGGATACATGCGTAAAGGTTGTGGGAATAACAAACAAGGCATTTAGATCCCTATACAATTCATACCCCATAAGCGTAATTTGGGGCTTGGTTGCTCAAATAAAAAATCTAAATGAAAACCGTGGTTGAATGTTGACACGATGTCTGCTCAACCTCGTTCTTGTGGATTGGTCCATCCTCCTTTGTCTTCTATCTTCGTACCTTCTTCTTGTGAGCATTCAAAAATTTCTCCACAAGAGAAAGGTTTGCTTCCTACTCCTCATTCTTTATCTGAGCAAGAGCATATCTTATTGAGGCTTCTAAAATCCCACTTGATTACTCTCCCTCCTCCTAAGAGATCTCACAAACATGATTAAGCAAAACATTCTTTTTCTACATACCATCCAGTGCTTGGCTATTCCACTAGTGAATGCAAGGCCTTGAAGGATAAAATAAAAATTCTTGATTCAAGTGCCATCACTCATTCATTTGCTGATGCACCTACCTCTTCTTCAAATAACAAGTGATATCGAGGTTTACCTCTATCCTGTATGCTCTAAGTATCTCGCATGGTCCTCCTCCCCTTTGTGATGGGGGTAGTGATAACTCATTCTGAAGATGTGTGTCCTTCTTAAGGACCCCCTATCTTTTCTATGTATTTCAAATGAAGCGTCCCTTGAGTGGACCCCTTTTCTTTTGAAGGGTTCCCGATGGAACTCTTTGAAAGCTTTTCTCTCAAATGAATTCATTAGTGTCTAGCTTGGGGGCAGCCTGACTAGACCTTTCTTTTCAAATAATGTGTCCCTTGAGTGGAACCCTCTTCTTTTGAAGGGTTCTTGAGGGACCCTTTTGAAATCCTTCCAATTTGTCGATGGTATGTGTGAATTTTTGCTTGATTTCTTGCGTGGATGCTTTATTTTTTGACATGCTTTATCTGTGGGTAAACATGTCGCTTTGTAGGTGCACTTATAAAGCCGCTTTTTGACTCTATGGAGTCTCCTTCACTGGGTTTCCCTCATGTGAGAGATCTTGGGGGATACCTTCTTGTAGTTCTATGGGCCTGTAAGGTGCATACTTCACAAGGATTCATTCATGTGAGAGATCTTGGGGGCTACCTCGTTGCAGGTCTACACGCCTATGAGATGCTTTCATCCTGCAAGATTTGTCCATTGTTGGTCTGTGGGCCTTCAGTGTGCTTTGTTCAAGCTCTCCTTGGGTATGAGGACTTGTGGAGCCATCTCTCTTGGAATTTTCATTCCTTTCTATATTCTTTATCTTTCTATTAAAATTCTCTTTCTTCTGATGTGTGTATACTGGATTGAAGATCTACAACTTCTTCATCCTGAGTATATGCTCTCTCTCTCTCTTCGACATTGGTTGCTTCCTTGAATTTTGGGTGTATTCTTCTCTTGAAGTGACTGATCCTTACATTTTCTCTTGGTTTTAGAATTCTTCTATGTGTTATTTCTTAATATGGGGATGACACATAGTACTGAGACAACCTTTTACATCGAGGTCTCTTTCACTTTGCTGACTCAAATCCTTTAGTTTTTTGTGTGCTAACATTGTTTTCTGGTGCAAGTATTTATTTCCTAATGCATTTGTTATGCAGGTTTTCAGCCTAGGGGCATGCTTCCATAGTTCGAAGAGCTACGTGCTTCCTCTATAGTATCCTTTTGGCATAATGATGTTATTTATGTTTAGTAGATTTCCTTTAGTGTGCATATTAGTGTA
>VDFB02127532.1:0-20426 GCA_007258455.2 Sequoia sempervirens
AGGATGATTCATTCACATGATGGGTCACAATTTCTCCCCATCACTAGAGATTATATTGCTATGGTTTTTCAATTACACACATCTATGAAAATTCCATTGAGAATCAAAGATAATTTGGAAGAATTCCACACCATGGAAATGAGTTACAAAAGATGGAAATTTCCTTTGCATAGACCTTGGGACACAAGGGGTCAGCTCAGAATATTCTTTGGTAATGAACGAACCCCTTTTTCTGTAGATTTGTTTGAAGAATATTATCAATATACATATTACTCAACTAGACAAGTATTGGGAATAGATGTTCCTACCAAGATAGCTATAACCCCTATGATTTTAGCTGATGATGTTCAAACCAAGATGCTAGACCTTTTGACTATGCATAATACCTGGCAAAGGTTATAAACACCTCACTTTCTTGAATAAAGAACAATAGTGATGCAATTAATTTCATACAATATGCTTTATGATGAAGGATACTCCCCTTACAATCTAAAACTCACAAAACAACAAATAATGGCACAAACAAAATGCAAGAAGGAAAGCAAATATTTTCTATTATCACTGAAATGAAAATGAAAATTACAACATCATATTTTCCATCACATGGGCTTTCGGTTTACATAAATATACAAATTTGCAAATCAGAGTCACCATCTATGCTACTATGGCCTCTCCTCTATAGCCCCCATTTACATCCTTTATTTGGAAGGTGTAACCACCCTAGAATATTTTGGGAGTGTAACCACCCTAGAATCTTCTGAAAAGTGTAACTTCCTTAAGAATATATTTTGAAATTTAATTAATTTTGGTAGTACAACTTCATGGAGTCATAACTTTTGATCCGACCATCAGATTTTCTATTATAATTCCTTTTTAGAAAGCTCTTGAGAAATATTCCACTAGAAATTAGGGCCTAAAGGCCAACTACTTTAATTTTCCACCAATTTTGAAGCCCATCTGGAGCCTTTAAGTTCCTCAAAATTGACTCTGAAGATTTACTAGGATTTTTGAAAATTAAAATTTTAATATCTCTCAAATGAAAAATGGTATTGAAGTGATTTCTTTGCCATTGGCTTCAATTTACCATTCTAGAGGTCTGTGTAAGATTTCATGTCAACTGTGCATAAATGCAAACTTACGAAAATAGTAGCCATGCCAAATTTAGCCCTTATTGAAAAGAAACATTTTTTTTTGGGTGATGCAAGATTTCTCTTACACACTGGATGCTCTTGTAAGACTTTACTTATGCACATGATATTGTACAAAGGACAATCCATGGGGATGTGGGGAGAGGAACTAAGAATTAAATACTTGGATGAAGATGAGAACATAAGGCCACCACAAATGTGGACTTCAATTTGGGACAATAGATGCGGGAGGTCTCATTATTTGCATTTCTAAGAACACTTTGTGAAGCCCTTATACAAAATATTTGGTCATAATCGTGATTATAATTTCTCCCCTGAGATACAAAAATTTCTTAGACCTAAAGAGAAAAACCCAACAGGAAAGGGGAACCACAATTGGGGAGATTGGTACACCTATGGGGATTGCACTATGATCAAAGTGTATGGGTTTGAGGCAGCTGCATTCCTTCTACCTAGAATAGTTCATGATAGGATTTCATATTTACAGATAGTAAGGAAGTTGGATTACTCAGACTATATGCATCTTAAGATTTATGGAAAGCAATATCTCATGCCCTCAACTCTATGTTTTGGTGATTTTACTATTGTTTCTGAAAAAGGGTATGATTCTATTGGAAAAAAGATAGATTATTATGGTATGCCATAAGGGAATAAGAGGGAAAATTTTGATCTTGAACATTTCATTCATAGTGCCAAAATGACATAGAAGTTGAAACAATATGAGCATGAGTTCTTTGTAGATGATGTAATCAGAAACTATGATGAATCTCAAGCAATGATAAGAAAGGCTGCATATAATGGGGTAATGATGGCAAAGGCATGGAGGAAAAATTGTAATCCACTATATACAAATCCTTCCATGAAATACAAGACCCTATGGAAAGAATTGAGAAATTGATCTTACATGAAGATGAATTGACCAAGGATGCACCTCTCATAGCCTTCGAAAAAAAGAAGGTGCTTGTTCTAGGAAACAAGCTAAAGATATAGTGCCTTTGAGTCATTTTTCACCACAACCTACTCCGCATGTTAGCTTCTTAGTAGACATTCCCATTACAATTGAAGATGACATTTAAGAGGAGGATGAGGTCACACAAATAATTACTCCTACCGTCCCACAATATGAATTACCACCAAAAAGGAGTATAGTCTCATTTGAAGCCTCATATAAACTCTTTGATGATGTGAGACCTAGAGTTTAAGTCATTCGTTTATGAATACAAATGGAAAATAATTAGGGAAATAATGAAAGAAGTTAGCCCCGAGCAAGAAGCTGATACCATAAAATAATTACAAGAGGAAGTGAATAAGGAAATGAAAAATATCACCCTTGAAAGATGACCAAAGCTACTACAAGAAGCTGGGGTCATGCTGCTCCCAGGTTGGGATATCAGTTCAACTATAGTTTTTGATAGTTTCATGAGGAGGGAGAAGAAAACCTTGCATCCGAAAGGTGAAGCTAGTGACAAGATTTACACTGGCTCAAGGTATAATTTGGATAATGCTATTCTATATATTTGGGCTCTTTACCCGCCAGGGAAGAGGCCTGCACTCATTGATAACCCCAATCAAGTATTTGGCCATTTTTTTGTACACTAGGTGGGAGATATAGATCCCATTGAGACAATTGAATTGAATGTCAATGTTGCTAAATTCATCAAGGCTCAAATAGAGAGATTGATAAGAGATAACAAGGGGCTTGCTACTAAAAATGAGAGATTGAAATAAGAGGTGATTAGTTACATAGATAAGTTTCCTTCCTCTTCTAGCCTTTACTCTCCATTGATAGACTGTGAAAGAAAGCTACTTGAACCTATGTCTGCAACTACATATTGGAAGTGAGTATGAAACACCTTAGAAAAAAAATGATGAATTGAGAAAGGAATTAAAGACTACTAAATTTGAAATGGCTTCAGATTTGGTGAGAAAAAGATTTGACAAGATGTTCAAGAAAACTGATAAGGTTTGGGTTATCCACAAAAAAACATTTGCAACCTACCAAGAACATAATAAATTACACCACAGTATGAAAGAAGTAGGAAAAAAATGGAAGCCAAGGAGAATATCAATGAGCAGGTGTTCTAGGAGTACAAATAATTGATGAAGATGCATGATAGTTTCCACACCATATGGATACAAGAACTTAGTTATTTCAACCAATCCTTGAGTATGACATTACCAAATTTATTTGACGGTGAAGGGGATTTGAAGGAATAGGATGTATGGAAGGATGAAATCGCTTAGTATTTACTAGTGTCCCTTAATGAAATCAACGATGAAGAGAAGATAATGGAGAAGACACATATACAATTGGAATGGTTTTTTTCTCTCGAATATTCCATGAAACATATCATTAGCAATGATGATACTTATGCTAAAAATGGATATATTGAGCATTTGTCTAAAGTTAATTTGTTTATCGCTTGAACAAAGTGAAAAGGAGGGGTCGGTGAAGTCTCATAATCATCTGATGCCTTATCATGGAGTATGGACCTTGAACAGATCTTTAGTGATCACGGGTACCTGTTGAAGATTAATAGATCATGGTGCATCATAGATTGTTGTGGACTTCTCAGTATTTCTTGTTTATGTTTAATATAGTTAATATTTTTAGTTAAGAAACAATGCCACTTTTTGTAAAGGCTTGAATCTTGTAGCTTCCCATATATATAAGGGAAAGCATGGCCAAATGGAATTTAATTAGATTAGGAACAAATAGTAGTAGGAAAAATTCTTAATAGAAATATCATATAAACATATATGAGACTTATGATATGTATCATATCATCTTTTGAAGAAATATAATGGAAGGGAAAATTTGAATTGGTGGCCTAATTTCTAGTGTTCAACTATTGTGTGGATGTTATTTCTTATGTGTTATTTGGCTATCTCCAGGGTGGTCCATCTATGTTATTTAATTTGAGTATATGAATATATGTTTAACTTGTCAATACACATTTGTTGTATTTGTCTGATTTCGTTGATTGGTTTCTATGAGATAGAATTAAAATCCTTTTAATAAGTCATTTTTAATAGGTTCCTTCCCAAGATTAAAGTCCTTTTAAATTGATTGTCTTAATTGGTTTCCTTCACACAAGAATTAAAATCCTTTCAAGACTTCATAGTAGCTTAGGGGGATATCACTAGGATCAATAAGAAGAGTCCAAATAACTTACCAACCTATAGGTTTATACAAGCTATAAACATCTAAAGTGCCCATTAGTTAGAGTTAAGCTAGTATAAGGGACCCACACAACATCCACCTCTTGAACTTTGTTTACCCAATTAGAGTAGGCACTAGTCACATTTATTTTAAGCAACATACTTTACAAACCTTATTCATACACTTAATTATCAAAAACACTTATAGTAGGAATTAATCATTAGCCTTGCATCTATTTCACTTCCACATGCCACTGTGAATAGATTTCTAAAATTAGAGATCGCACATAAATTTCCTCTATCATTCAGGTAGACCCACCTAGGTTCGACAGAGCTTAAAGTGCAGTGAGTCATCAATAACATAGGTTTAATTTGTTCGTTAGCCAAAAACATCATCAAAGAGCTTGGCATCCTCGTAAGGTTTATAACCTATGTTTTTGAGACCTAAGACACTCAAATCCCAAACTCAACACATATGTATCAAATTTTTGGTACCACATCCTAGCACTCTATTTTAAGCCATACAAATATTTCTTCAATTTGCAAACTAACTTACTTTTACCTTTCACCAAGTAGTGCTTTGGATGTGTTATATAAATTTCATCCTCTAAATCACCATGAAGGAAATTAGTTTTCACATCCCTTTTCTCAACCTCTAAATCATGAGAAGCAACAATAGAAACTAAAAATCTAATGGATACCATTTTTGCAATAGGGGAAAATATCTCACCATAATAAACACCCTCAACTTGAGAGTAACCCTTTTCAACCAACCTTGCTTTGTACTTCTCAATATCTCCATCTGAACCAATCTTTTTCTTGAACACCCATTTACAACCAACAGGTTTTCATTTTTCAGGAAATGGTACAAGATCCCATGTATCATTATTTTTCAAAGATACAATTTCTTCATCTATAGCAATCTTCTAGGATTCTGCATCATTCATACCTAGTGCCTTTTCTATAGATCTAGGTTCATCCATGCTAGTATTCAAAGTAAAAATACATCTCCAATCATTAGGTGAATACCTTTCTGGTGGTTGTCTATGCCTTGTAGACCTACGAACAAGATGAGTTGGAGGTTCTTCCTCTTCTTTTGAAGACGCAGAGCTAGGTGAGCTCTCCTCAACTTCTTGTCTATCCTTGGGCCTTGATTCAACTTTCTCAGGTGTAGAAGGAAATTGAATCACATCTTCTTGTTTACTTTGTTTTGGATGCAATGTAATAGAAGAAGGCTTAGTTTCTCTAAAAATACTTCTACTGTGTATTACCTTATGCATAATAGGATCCCAAAGCTTGTATCCTTTCAAACCATAACTATATCCGATGAAAATAAATTTCACAACCTTGTTCTCCAACTTTATTCACTTCTCCTTTGGCACATGTGCATATTCCTCACAACCAAAAACCATAAGATGTATTAATGAAGGCTTGTGACTTGACCATGCCCCTATAGGTATCTTATCAACAAGAGTTGATGTAGGAGACCCGTTAATAAGGTAACAGGCAGTGGCAACAACTTCAGCCCAAAACCTTTGTTCTAGGCCAGGACCACTCAACATACTCCTAGCCTTCTCCATCAGTTTCCTATTCATTATTTCTGCAACTCCATTCTGCTATGGAGAATACGAAGTTGTCTTCTATCTATGAATACCACAATCTTTACAAAATCTATCAAAATCATTAGAGAAAAATTCACCACATTATCAATCCTCAAAAATTTTATTTTCTTTCCAATCTGTGACTCAACCATTGCTTTAAATTATTTAAATCGATTGAAAACTTCATATTTACTCCTTACAAAATATATCCATGTCCTACTATAATCATCAATAAATGAAACATAATATGTGGATTTACCAATTGAATGAACATCTACATGACCAAATACATCATAATGAATAAGATCCAATACACCACAAGATTTATGAGAACTCGAGTAAAACTAAACATGGTTTTGATTTCCATAAATGCAATTCTCACATAAATCGAATTCAAGATTACAATCAGACAAACCTTCAACAAGGTTTTTATTTTTCAAGTTCCTTAGACCCTTTTCTCTAATGTGGCCAAGTCTCTAGTGCCATAACATATTTTTCTCTTTAGGTAACTTTGTCTCAGAAGAAAGAGCACCCTTGGGTACCTAAAAGCCATGACCATCTATTGAAGGTGAAACCCTTACTTCTTCTATAGACTTTCTTTTCACAAAAGTGCTATTGCACTCAATAGTGCATGCATCAAGCTTATACAATGTCCCATATCTGAAACCTCTAGCAATCACCATAGCACCTCTAACCATCTTGTATCCTACATCAGAAAATACTACCTGCACATCCACATCTATTAGTTTTCTCACATATAATGAATTTCGTGCTAATCTAGGGATATGCAACATACCATTAATCCTTATTATTCTACCATTAGGAAACCTGATTTTAACTTTATCACGACCAACAATGTATAAATGAGAATCATTACCCAAGTACACCTTACCTCAATCAAATTATTCATATTCACAAAACCAATCTCTATTAAACGTCATATGAAAATATGCACCCGAGTCAATTAACCATGCATTATTACCTGCACGAGTTGCCAAAGCTGCAATGAATGCATCACCATCTTCCTTCTTAGACTCAGAATCAGAATCAAATTTCTTCTTTTTCTTCTTCTTTATTCTTTTCATTCCTTACAAATATGTCCACGATTACCGTATTTCTAGCAAATAACTTTGGACTTTCCAAGAGATTTATATCTCCCCTTGAACTTCTATTTTTCATGCTTCTCATTATTCTTGCCTTTTTCCTTAGGTCTTCCATGAAAATTTAGGTCCTCCTTGGTAGTGATAGATACCTTCCTCTTCATCTCTTCAGAAATCAAAGAACCCACCACATCTCCAGTCTTCAATATAACAAAGTACTCCCAATAGCCATAACAAGAGAATCCCATGAATTAGGCAAAGAACAAAGCAAGATCTGACATTTCTCCTCCTCATCCATTTTGACATGAAATGATGCCAATTGAGCCACCAACATATTGAATTCTTCTAGGTGGTTTTTGATTCATCCACCCTCTTCCATTCTCAAGGAATACAACTTCTTCCTCAAGAAAATCTTGTTCACTAAATATTTGGCCTGATACATCTCACCAAGCTTCTTCCATAGTTTCTGTGCAGAGGTCTCTTCATGGAAATTAATTAAAATAGAGTCTTCCAAGCACAATATAATTAGACCCTTGACTTTATGGTCCATAACATCATATTGAACAGCTTGAGTAGGATCTGCAGGCCTTGAAACATTCTCATCAACAACATTCCATAAATCTCAATTTATTAATAGATCCTCCATCTTTAGCTTCCACATCTCAAAATTATTTCTTGAAAATTTCTCCACCTCTATTCTCCCTAATGAACTTGCCATTTGAAAATTCCTGCAACAAGATCACAATGTGTCTTTTGCACAAGCTCCCACATAAATATGGATTAGTTCAAAAAACCCAACAACCCACAACTGAAACCAAAGGTGATCAAGCTTTGATACCACTTGTAAGGAAGCTAAGATAGCAGAACAACTTCCTACACTAACCTTGAGAGGAGAATAATTACAAATCTTAATGGTTACAAAAAATAAACACAAATAAACACAAATATCATGCATACCATAATACAATGGTTTACGTGGGGAAAACCCTTTCGGGAGAAAAACCCCACACTCCAAAAGATGCCTAATATATTATTTAGAAATCAAAAGATTACAATATACTTGCAGAGAAATCTTCTCATAGGAGTATCATCACCAGAGATCAAGAGACAATCCGACCGTTATCAGACTTTCAAAATACACCACCGTCTACATACATCCCACCCACTTATAATATGCTTTTTGGAACCTTCTAGAATTAGGATTTTACAAGGTCATTTTTATTTGACGTGTTAATAGGAAAACCTTGACTTGTCAGCAATTTTTTTTTGGGGCGTTGCCCCGAACCCCACGTCTTGTTATGAGTGTAAAATATTTTAATGATCAATCGCCACATACCAACATACTTCCTATCAATAAATCGTATATAATTGCAAGGTTGAGACATTTTTTCCCAATAGTGTTTCCCTAGTGTACCTAGGCCTTATCTTAAGAGAGGATAAATGATTTCTTGTGTAAAAGTATTGTGAGTGATTATGTAAGTAAATTTTTTAAATTTTTATTATCTAATGTGGGGTGTGGTTGAATTTTCTTAAATTTTAAATTTCAGATTTCAACTTACAAGAGATATTTTAGGGTGATAAAATATTATTTTCTTGATTACTTGTGTAAAAATAAACCCCTATAGTGATAACATATTTGTGAAGCCCATATTTGAATATTTAAAAAATATTTTGGAAGAATTTGGAGACTTGAAAAGTTCCTTGGAAGATTGGTGATGAGTTTTTTAAGAGACAAAAACTTAATTTTGAAATGCAAGTCAAAACCTAACCCTAGTTCTATTATTTCTTTATTTATTCTTTTTTAGAAGCTTGCTTTGGGGTTGGCCTTTCTAGGGTTGTAATTTTCTATTTTGAGAAATAAAAGTTTTTGGAAGATAGAAGATTGGAGGGGAGAGCTTGAGAGCTTGGAGAAAGAAGAATTTGGATTAATGTTTCACCAAACTTGGTTGAAGCATAGAGGTAAGTTTTTGAGCCATTTTTAGATTATGGTAGTGTTGTTTGTGGTTATTATGAAAAAATATGGTTTCTAATTTTTCTATGAATTCCCTTATTTTTGTGTGTTGAAAACCCCTTTGTGTGTTGTTACTTTGTGTATTAATCATTTTGGATAGGTTCTATGTTGAGTGTGGATCTTTCCATTTGGGTTAAGAGTCACACGTGTTGAGGTTGAGAGAGGTGTGGATCCTCTCTTAGGGAAAATATATTATTGAAATATGTTTTGACATAAGTGCCTTTGTATATGGTGACTGAGTTGTAGAAATAAAATGAAAATATTGTAAGTTATTTGCATTAATGGGATTATGTGATTTAGAGGAGATTTTATATGAGTGCCTTTGTGAATGGTGAATGGGTTGTAAAGAGAAAATAAAAATATTATGCAACTTTTGTGTTGTGGGTGCTATATGATTTGAATGATGAAGTATTGTATGATTTTAAAGAGTTGTGGAATTCTTTATTTTATGAAGAAATGGAGTGTTATATTTTAATTATTTTCGTAAGAGGTTATTGAGTCTTGACTCCCCCTTGATTATGGATCTTATGAAGATTCATTAATGTGTGTTGGCCATATGGGTAGTTATAAATATGTGATGTTTGTATGTGTTTTGTGTTGTGTAAAATATTTTTGTTGGGGTAAATAGATAATCACCTAATAATTAATTAATTCTTAGGCCCCTTTTAATTTAATTAATTAAGCTAAAAAAATTTGATTTTTTATTTTTAAAAATTGAGCTAATTATAGGTCATTTTTCTTATTGCATAAGATGATGATATCTATCATAGTCCAATCAAATCCTCATGCATGGTTTTATTTTTTCCTTTTCATAAGGATTATCCATTCATTGTAATCTTCATTCATGTTATTGCATCAATATAAATCTCAGCTTGTTGAGAAAATTCATCTTGCTTGATCTCTCTTTGTGATAGGATAGTTGCTTGCAGGTGAATTTTGGGAGCTATGGGGTTCAATCATCAACTCCAACATGGTATTGGCTTGATGAAAGTTTATAGTTGATGAATATTTGTAGAGAATATTGCTTGCTTTTTATTCTTGTTGACTATTGATCCTCCATTTCCCAATGGGTGTCGCTCATTAGCAGCCTCCATGAAATCTTGCCACCTAGTTGCAACTTGACCAGTCTCTAGCCCCGCCTCACCCCAATCACATTAACAATCGAGGTCTAGGGGCCTAATCTCATCCCCTAATGCTAGGGCATGGTCCTATTGATGACTAAGGGATATCACCTTTTTTTCAACCCCTGCAATCAGTGGTCAGTCCTGCATAGGACCAAGGGTCATTTTTTTAGCCCTTGTTTTCCCTAGAAGCCAAATAGGACTAGTTTTACGAAATCAACTATAACTTGGGTGTATGATCTCTATTTTTTGCAAACCATATGTTTTTGAAAAGTTGATTCCAAGCCTGATCTAGTGGTGTGACTAATTTTTTGATTTGCTTCTGATTAATTCTACAGGCCTTTGAAGTTAGATCAAGCTATTTTCACTCAAAGGGTCAAAATTTTGACTTAGATCTTGAATTTTCATGATTTTTGTGGCATTGGAAATTTTATTCATCCTCTTCACAGATCTTAAATATTTTTTCTAGAAAATTTATTAGGTACCTATTTTTTCATCAGATCTCAAGTTTTCATTTTTTGGAAAATATGTAGGTCATTTTTTTGCAATCAAAGAGGAATTTTATTACATTGTGAGGGTCTATACTACTATTTGTATTCAGTTTTTTTTATATTTTATCATTCAATAATAATGGGTCCAACCCATATAACTCCACTCACTCCATACAACTACTATGGTTGGAAAAACAAATGGAGATACATATAAAGAAACAATGGTTATATAAAGTGACAATGGGTACAAAACTTGAACCTACAAAAGATCTAAATAATAGAAAATGGTTTAATAGGTGTGATGAGGCTTTTGGGACATTATGCATGTCTATGTCTCCTGACCTTCTATTTCATGTTGAATCTTGCACTACACCCAATCAAATATGGACTCAATTGGAGTCTTTGTTTGGGAAGAAGGATACTTTGAGTGGGTTTCAATTAGAGAATGAACTTATCAATTTGAATCCTACAAAATTTGATAACATCCAAGACACTAAACTCAATTCTCTCAAATTGTAGTTGACATAGTGTGGTATTGACAAAAAAGACTCTCAGTTGATCCTCTCCATCCTTTCCAAGCTTGGTCTTGATTATTTAGTTTTTGTTCCTATGTTTTATACCACTAGAGATGCACTTGGTACTAAATTCACTTTCTCTTCCTTTGATTATTTTGCTACATCACTCACTAGGTAGTAGGTAAAGTTGGTATAGATGGGCTCATTGAAGTCTTCCAAACCATTGGCTCTTATAACACAAGGAAAAGACTAGAAGACTCCAATGGATAAAGAAAAGAAACAAAAAACTTAAGGATTCCAAGAACAATGAAAAAGAAAAGGAATCACATTCATAAGATATTTCTGAGTTCTCTTCTTCCTATTCTAAGGGGGAATCATCTAAGAAGGAGAAACCAAAATTTGCATATTGTAAAATTCAAGACATGATGAGAATTAGTGTTATGCAAAGAAGATTGATGAGTAGAAACACCTTCTATAGAAGAATCACATATAATTTCCTTCATCTATGTCTTCTGTTTCATCCTTTTCTTCCACTTCAACACCTTCACAATTACGGTTAAGCACCATGACACATGGAGTAGACAAGATGAAAGGCCATGCACTCTTTGCATCCACTAATCCTTAGTCTAGCCAATGGATTCTTGATCTAGGAGCCTCACATCACATGGCTTCATCTTTGGGTATGCTCTCCTTGTATGTGCCTTGCACATCACCACACATATTGATGGAGAATAACACTTACATGAGTGTTAGTGGGAAAGGATCTATAGATATTGGTGATGGCACATTTCATGATGCACTTTTTTCCTTCACTATCCTCTAATCTCCTTTCTGTTTATCATATTGTACATAATGGAGTAGGCAAGATAGTAGAGTTTACTTCTGATTTAGTGCTTAGTAGAGACCCACACAATAGGGAGATTATTACAGTTGGGAAACTTGATCATGCCTCTCAATTGTAAGCCTTATCTCATTTTTCTTCAGATGAGCTTGCAGTACTATAATACCCCTCATGCTACTATTTGATTTTGACATTCACTGGGTTTCTGTTTGGCACATTGTGATTGATACTGTTGCTATTATGAGTGGTAGCTTAGACTATTATTATGCTCTTATGATGCCATGGATATTGTGATGACATTTTATTATGATCATTTGATGGAGTTATTGGAATGCAATAGACTATAGAATAGTAATTTATGATGTGGTGTAAAATTTTATGATGATATGTTTTGATGAGGGGACAGGTAGCATCACTCGTTCGCGAGCGCCCTGCTACGCTATGAATCCTCCTCACAATGCTTTGATTTTATGTATATTGTATATCACCTTGTGGATGCAGGCCTTGCAGGAAAAAGACTCGATTCCACCTATTTCGGTAGGTCTGGGCGAGCATTGAACCAACCCAACGGCAGGAAGTTGAATATTTGAGGTGACATGAAAAGTAACTCCGTACCAAGTTGTCAACAGTCTTGCATCTTTATGGTTTGTGCATATTAGTCTCATTCATTTGTGTGGTTACATTGGTCTTTGTATGATTTTATGATTTGTCTAAAGTAGTGAATGGTCTTATGTGGTAATTTAAATAATTGGGTAATTAGTAAAATAAAAACATAAAATAATAAGCAAATATGGCAATGAATAAATATTAGAAATAATACAAAAAAAGCATTGCATTTATTTGGAGTCTCTCAATGGTTGATTTTAAATAAGTAAATATTTAAGGAAGAATTGTGGAAATGAGGAATATTTATATATTTGTTTAAATAAAAGTTTGTGTGAATTTATAATTTATTTAGTTTTGATTAAAGAAATGAAAATGTATTATGGAAAAAACATCAATGAATATTAATTGGTTTTATTGAAATGTGACCTATGGTATTCACGGGAAGAGGAAATTGAAGGGATTCATGGGAATGGATTTTTAAGAGGAGGTTTCTGTGTTTGAGGGGATGGATTTTGGAATGCTGGAGAAATTTCTTTTCCAATCAATTTTCTATCCTTAGTTCTTTTCCGTTTGTGGAGAAATTGGTGAAGAGGAAGGAGGATTCGGATCAGTTGCTGGAAGATTTGCAGCAAAAGAAATTGATATAGCAAAAGGATCAAACTTCTTCAATCTTCTGCAAAGCGAAGGATGCCAGGTTCCTTCTTTAATTTATTTACCTCTGTTAAAATAGGGATTTGTGTTTGTGAAATAAGTTTGTATTTAAGATTGGGAATTAGTAAGAAAATTTACTGGGGTTACAGCTTAATCAAAGGAAATTGGGGATTGCTATTAGATTTATGAAATTTTCTGGGTTTCTGGGTTGTGGCTGGTTATTTTTAAAGGAGGGGTTTTAATTGAAATCTGGGAATTAAACAAATTTCTATTATTTCATTCTGTTTTAAAAATTGTTGATCATTGTTTTGAAAACAATTACCTCTCCTCGAATTTTCTGGTTTATGTATATATATATATATATTTCCTTAGAAAACTTTTTATTTCAATCATGCATAGTGAATTTCCTGTGAACAGTAATTCTCTGTTACTGTTATTTTTGAACCTCTGAAAAAATATATATATATATATACCTATATTTATATATATATATATATTAGATATATATATATATACACATATATATATAAATATACATATATATATATATATATATATATATTTATAATTTTTTTAATCAAATTAATTTGTATGGAATTTTGAAGTGTGAGAATCGTGTCTGCTTGTTCATGCGGTTCCAGTTTCATTTTTATTTCCTTATGTATGTATATAGCAAGAACATTGGGGGCGGCCTGCAGTATGCCACACACACCTCTTTTGTGAGGAGAATGCCGGTACGTGAGACCCGTTCCTGAGCTGTCCCCGCAGCCGATCCTACTAGGTGCCGTGTGTGATCAATGAAGCCTTACAGCTTGGTGTCGGGATTTCCCTTCTGATTTGTGTTGGGATTAAATTCCCATTGGAATTTTAATATGGTTAAAACATAATGTTTAATATGCGATTTTAATATATGTTTTCTGTGCGGATTTTTATTTGATATATATATATGTATATATATGTATATATATATATATGAATATTTGTATATATGTATATCTATATATATATATGCTGTAGATATATATATATATATATATATATATATATATTTATATATATATATATATATGTATATATATATATATATATATATATATATATATATATATATATATATATATATATAAAGATTAATTTATTAATTCTGGTTGTAGTATTATTTAATCAATTTTTCTGTTAATCAAGAAGAAAATATATCTATACTCTTTTAAATCTGTTTAATCGATGTTCTGTTGATTTAACTGTTAGCAACAAATGCATCAGTACATTCTGTGTTGATTAATATTTTATTTTCTGTAACTTAGCTATTATCTAGAAAATAAATCTTTATAGTTAGATTCTGTTTCTTTTCTTTTTAAAAAAAATAAAAAAATAATAAAGCATAAATTGTTTTCAATGGAAATATTAGTGAAATAGAAATAAATCTGTTTTATAGAATCTTCAAATTTGAAAGGATATTGCTGATAAAACAACATTATTTATTTATTCTGTTTTGAAATATGATTGTATTTTAGGAAAGAAAATTATTTTGTAATCTACTTGGAATTAAATAGGTTATCACTTTTTATTATTTATTTTTTTGAGATTTAATCTTGTTGGATTGTTGGGTTTTGGGATATTGTTATTTCCTTGATGTGGGAACCCGTTTGAGTCAACACTTTAGTCTTCCAGAGGATGATGTTTTGTTCTAAGTTTTATACTTTTCATCTTGATTTATGATGAGTTATGTTTTATTAATGGGGTGTACCGAATTATGAGATTTCATTATGGTGTTTTTACTTGCGAGATGGTTTATGCCTCGTGTGTTGCTTTTCCTGTCATACTTTGGTAATTATGATTGGCATGGTACAACCCCCTTGTTTTGATGGGTCTCTAGGGAGAGTGGCTCCTCATGGGGGCCGGCGCCCCGTTTAAGGGGAAGAGCTCAGGATAACCCACGAGTGAGTTAGTAAATAAGTGAAAATCTAATAATTAACTTAGGAGGGTTGGGTTGGGTAGTAACATCATTGCAAGATTTTAAAAAAAATGGATGCCTCGTCTTCATTAGTGCTTCCGCAGACTAATGGAAGGCTGAGAAGGCCGTGGTTGGCAAGGTCGTGACCTCGTCCTCACGATAGGTCTGCGGCTCCGCATGAGTCACCCTATGGACCAGCGCCTCCAGTTGGGAGGAAGAGCACAGGACAGCCATAGATGGGACTGGCGCCTCCAGTTGGGAGGAAGAGCACAGGACAGCCCATGTAGGACTATGCGATGACACTCTCCCCTAGTTTCCCATGTGTTTGTGTTATTGTGTTCCTCTGGAAGTGGGTCATGGGAGTTGTTTTAGACTGTTGTTTGAATTGAATTATATTGTTATTGTTTGATACATCTTTTGCAAGCATTGTATGATCTCATGTGTATTTTATTTATAATCTTGCATCTTTATGACATTGTGTTATGGTGTTATTGGTTGCTCATTTTAATTGGTGTATTGTGAGATGGATCTATGTTGGTACTTTTTGTATGGTTGTACTTTTGTTGTCATTCTTGGTCGGAGTTACTTCTCTGTCACCTCTTAGCACGGGGGTGGTCGGGTGGAACGTGCTCCACACACCGTTGGGTTCCCCATCAGCGTTCGTGGCTTCAATCTCTTCCAGTTGAAGATTTATTTCAGTTGATTTCATTGTATTTTGATAAACTTGTATATTTTATTCATCCCACATGTTTTGGGATTCATGATGTAACCTTATGGATGATGTAACATTTGAAAGATGATGTAATGTAATTATCTACTTTGTAATTTTTAATTGGCTATGAAATGTCTCATAGGATTATCTTGTGCTAAAATTTATGTATGTACTTATCAAATGTTATAGCTCTTTTTGATATCTTATGAGATGATGATTAGTAATGTCTTATTTCGATGTAATCTCGTGGGGACCCCAAAGGACATGATTGTTGTTGTTGTATATGACCATTTAATATTGATGTGATGATTATTTATCTTTCTTTAAAAAAAAAAAATTATTTGCGTTCTTTTGTTGTTCTTTGGGGCTGCAGTGGCGAGGCGTTCTGAGTTCGTCTGTCCATTAGGGCTATCCATGAGGAGTAATGGTAGACTGAGAAGGCCATGGCTGGAAGAGTCGTTACCTCATCCTCATGAGGGGGGTTAACGGCTCCGCATGAGTCACCCTATGGGGCCGGCGCCTCAAGTAGGAGGAAGGTCCAGGATAACCATAGATGGGGGCTGGCGCCTCAAGCAGCCTGGTACAACCAGTGCTTGGAGGAAGGGCACATGATAACCCATGTAGGACTATGCAATGAAACTCTCCACTAGCTGCCCTTATGCTTTGCTTTCTTGGTTGCCTCTAGAAGTGTGTTATGATTGTTGTCTTGGATTTACTTTGCAAGTGATTATGATTGTTGCTTTTGATATATCTAGGATGTGTTTTTATGGTCTTGTGTTTACTATGATTGGATCTTGGTTGTTGTCATTTAGGATCTATGGAATCTTCTGTTGTTGCTTTTGGAGTTATTCTTACTATGATATTCTTTATTGGGTTGGTCTTGTGGCATTCTTGGTCATGATCACTTTCTTGTTAGCTCCTTAGCATGGGGGGTGGGTCTTCGAACCCACGTGGTTGGGTGGAACATGCTAAGCACCCCATTGGGTCCCTAGTCGAGGATCAAAAGGTGCAGATCTGTGCCACTTGTAGTAATTCTAGAGTTGTATCCCCACTTGGAGCCAGTTATGCTACTTGTACTCATCTGCTCAGTTGTATCATGCTATCTTATTGTATGGTTTCCATTCATGTTGGGAAATGATTTTATATTATTGTACCTCTTTAACATTGTAATGTGATGTAATGTATTATTTTATCATGATAAACCTTGTGTGGATATTGGTCCATGACAGTTGTTGCTTGATGTATTGTATCTGTGGAAACATGTCCCTTGAGTTTGAGTTAATCATGTATATGTTGTTTTTACGTACGTGGATGGTTCTTATTAATGTTTTGTCATGTATGAGTTACATTTTTATTTACTTTTGTTATGGATTATATCTTTGTCTTTCATTCTTTATCGTCATTGTATATATTTAAGTTTCATAATGACTCCTTGTGTACCCCAAGGGGTCATGTAAGTGTTAATGAATTTGTTTAATTGAGTTTCATGACTTAATGTACATTTCGTGTATGTTATGTTTACTTTTTTTTTAAAAATTGTGCGGTAATTATTGTTTTGATTGTCCTTTGGGGTTACATACGACTAACCATTACATCAAGGATTGGAAAATACCCATGAGAAATAAAGTTTGCATATGTGAAGCAATTAAATTTTTAAAAAATTGAAAACCCTAAGAGTAATTGATGGTATTCAAGTAGTAATGGATGGTGGGAGAGTTGAGAAGCAAGTTCAAGCACTAAATTATTATGCCTTAATCAGCTACTTCCCCAATAAATAGTTTACAAAAGAGGTTACTAAGTTATATGCTAGAAAAAAAGTGTTTTTTTATATGCCCTCATTTTTTATATGAATTATAAAAACAATCTAGTGAAGAAAGTGTGCTTAATGAAAATAAGATCAAATAATTTTGAAATAGACAATGAAATATAGCATCTACAACATAAAATAGTAGATGATATTTTTCAAGTGGTAATAGATAGTTATAGAGTTGATGATCAAGTTTGAGTCCTAAATTATTATGCCTAAGTCAAACACTTCACAAGTAAATAGTTGGTGGATAAGATTACTAGGTTGGGGTTGAGAGAAAATTAATCCCCATATGCTCTCATTTTTATCCTACCAGAAGAATTATTTATGATCATCCTTAGATATTGTATCAAAATAGCCAAATCTATTCTCTCCTTCTAAGAAGATTTATGATTTTAAATTGTTAAGCCTTGGTTTCCTCATTATAAAAGGTTAAAGAAGATTCCAAAGAAGTATAATATTTTAATTCCCTTGTATGGTTTCCCTATGGAATCTTGGGACAAAGGGTTTTTAGAAAAAAAATGTAAATATTTGGGAGATCTAAAATAAATTTAAATAGAGGATATAAGATATATCCTATAATTTCTATGTAAGGATAAAAGTGGCTAGATAGTTATATTTTTTACTGCAAAGTATACATTGCCTACACCTATATAGTTTTTTTAAGAGTTAGAATATGAATGTGTTCCCTTTTAGATCTTAAGTGTTGCATTATGTAATGCCCATGGCAGCATAAACCCCAAAGGAACAAGTAAAAATGCAACAATTTTTTTTAAAGAACATAAGAAATGTACTTAAGTATTCCAACATGTAATTACAAGTTGCACAACTAAAATCCCTTAAGGGTCTGTGAGGTGACATTACCAAACTAACCCATAACAAAGATAATAGATTAAATAGTAAATATTCAATTATGTAAAACCATTCATTCACATATCGCCATTTAAAAACATCCCTTAATGATAATCACATTAATAAGAGTAACCCATATAAAACCATACATGCAAATCACAATGAATTAATCATGGAGACATTAAGTATATATATTTCCACAGATACAACATCACATTAATAGTATTTACAAATGGTAGTTCACAAATGATTACATGGTATGAATATACACTACATCAGTCTAATAGAACATCATAATGAACACTTATATAAATTTACATCAAAATATTCCCAACACACGTGGGAGTGATACATCAATAAATGAAATACATATGTATTACAAATACAAATCTAAAACATATGAATCCTATATCAACAACATCTGCAAAATCCTGCATTGAATGGTACAACTGCATCCAAAGGGAACCCAATGGGGTGCATAGCACGTTCCACCCAACCACCCCTGTGCTAGGAGTAAACAAGGAAGGATCCCTGACCAAGCACATCTAATAGTAACACAAGACTAAATCCAGACAAGATAACATAATATCATAAGACCACTCACAAAACTAAACAACGATAAAACACTGAAAGACAACACAATAGACCACTTCCAGAGGACTTCAATAAAAACAACTCAAATGGAATGCTAGGGGAGAGTGTCATCGCTTGAAATACATGGATTATCGGAAACCTAACACAAGGTGTAGCCTCCATCTATGGTTCTCTAGGCTATCTCAGATTAATACCGCTCCATAGGGTTACTCATGCAGAATCGTTAACCTCTTGTGAGGACAAGGCAACGATCTTGCCAACCACAGCCTTCTTGGCTCACCTTTAGTCTATGATGACACTAACAGGCGGACAAGGCATCCATAATTATCTTGATTATTGTTTAACTACCCACCCCCTAATTAATTACTTAGGTTATCACTAATTACTCTAACTCTACGTGGGTTACCCTGACAACCCCTTTGTGCGCCGGCCCCCACTTAGAGCCACTCTCTCTAGACACCCAAAACATAAAATCTAACACCAAGGGATTGTACCAACAAGAACACTGAACCAACAAATGGAACATCCGCGAGGCATAACCATCTCGCCAAAAATATATGAAACACATCCATAAATGGTACAATCCATGTGTAACTCAAATCACAACCAAAGCCAAAACATAAGGACAAACATCAAATTACAAGATCAAATATAAACATCAATATTCCACCTTTGGAAGTTCCTAATCAACAACTTAAGCTTCTACAATGGACAACTAACTCTAGGGTTTTTCCCACATGACATAAACCCGAATAAAAGAAACCCACAATTGGTTAAACGAATAATCTCAAGCGTAAACAAAACATAAAACAATGCCATAAAACAAATTACAATGTACAATAAATTTCACCAACTTTATAAATCAATTACTCAAGAAAATTCAATTTAATTAAAAGCACATAATTTAGTTCTAATTTGCACAATTACATTATAACATTGCAATCTTCTTAAAATTATCATATTAAATTCATATTCGCAGCATATCAAATCTGTTATATATATATATATGTATATATGATTTATGCATATGCACACACACACCCCACACACACACACACACACACACACATATATATAATAACTCATATTTAAAAAATCATGCAATTAATCCATCTTATAAAAATTGCCCATATATATTTCTCTATATTTACAACTAGAAATATATATATATATACATATATATTAATATTAATATTAATATATATAGATATATTTATATATTCAAAACCTAATATAAAGAGATAGAATTAAAATCAAATC
>VDFB02127533.1:0-14180 GCA_007258455.2 Sequoia sempervirens
ATTTATTTTGATGTGAGTTTATGAGTCAATTTCACATTTCACATGGAAAAATACTAACAAGTGTCATGAATTCATATCAGGGATAATGGCACGGATCTCTTTGTTATTATTGGGGGTATTTATGGGGCAGTGATGTTCTTAGGAGTGAGCAATGCTTCAACAGTGCAGCCTGTGGTTGCAGTTGAGAGAACAGTGTTCTATAGAGAACGGGCTGCAGGGATGTACTCTGCAATGCCCTATGCCTTGGCACAGGCAAGTTGATATTCCTAGGTTTTACTTTCTTTGCCAGCCACAATGGAGTCCAGCTAATGAGAAGTTTTTTTCTAGCTCATTAGTTTCTTTCCTGATTTTCTGTTTTAAGTTCTAACTTGCTGTACTTTTGGGTCTCCATGATCTACTTTCGCTATATGTGGAAATCTACATATTTTGTTTCATTCTATGTTAGAGGTTTGCAAGTAATCTCAAAAATATAATTTATATGTACACAGTTTTCAACCTACAACATCTAGTGAATTTAAATACTTTTTCTTTCTGAACAGGTGGCCGTAGAGATCCCCTACATATTATCCCAAACGGTTCTTTATGTTCTTATTGTCTACAGTATGATAGGTTTCCAATGGACGGCCAGCAAATTTGCTTGGTTCTTGTTCATTTATTTCTCCACATTCCTCTATTTTACATATTATGGGATGATGGTAATTTCAATAACACCAAACGAGCAGATGGCTGCAATTATAGCAGCGTCCTTCTATGCCTTATTCAATCTCTTTTCAGGATTCTTCATTCCAAAACCGGTATGCAAATAAATGAATTTTTATTTCATTTGATAGAGTCTTATTAGAGGGGGAAAGTAAATGAACTAAACATTGATCCTTTTGTAATCCTACAATGACAATTAGTTTGATATGAAATGTAAAGGTAATTGTTAACTTCTTGTTGTAAATTGTGGTGCAGAAAATCCCAAAATGGTGGCTTTGGTACTACTGGACCTGTCCAGTTGCTTGGACAATTTATGGCCTCATTATAACACAATATGGAGACATCAATAACCCAATTATGGTAAATGGACAACAGACCATGCCATTGAATAAATTTGTAGAGGAATATTTTGGATATCAGAGAGATTTTATAGGCCCAGTTGCTGTAGTTCTCATAGGTTTTGGAGTTTTCTTTGCAATTATGTTTAGTATATGCATCAAGGTATTGAATTTCCAGAAAAGATGAGCCATTGGTTTACAATTTTATTTTAATCTTCACCTAGTAAGTAACTGTAATGGTTGAGCTAGCCAATAGTTCTTCCTCTTGCTGATAGAACAATGGCCTACCATGAGTCATTTCAGGGAGGAATACAATTTTTTATTATGGATCAGAGACAGGCTATATCATTATGTAGTAGCTGTAAAAAATTTCTTGCCATCACAGTGAAGGATAAATACTTCCAATTGGATCCTGCAAACAGTTTTCTGATAGTAATAGTTATGATTATGATTTTCAAGTAATAATTCTTTACAGTCATGAATCTGATTTACATGCTATGGAAAATTATTATCATAAGAAACATATGAAAGTAGGTTATGCTTATTTATTTACATTTAAAAAAGTAAATTCTATATTTTTTAAATTTTTACATATGGTTGTTCGGATTTTCATAAATTAAAGAAAAGTATGTATTTTTAGTTAATCCCAACCCTTAATTCAATTTTTAATCCTGTTGCTGCCAACGATTGTGGCATCTGAGTGCATATCAAATTAAAATTAAAACCAGCTCCTTATCTATTCTGAAAATTTAACACTTTGATACAAAAGCAAAACATAAATGCAAAGAACACAGTAAAGATCACAAGCCCCACAGCAATGGGACCCGTGAAGTTCTTGTTAAATGCAAAAGTTTCTTCCACATACTGGTTTAGTGGCTGCCCTGGCTTCTTGCCGTCTACTTCTCTCAGATCAGTTATGCCTCCATACTGAGAAATAATGAGTCTGCAAACTGACCATGTCGTTAGGTAGATCCAATAGTACCAACTACCAAGTCCACCATTTTGGGATTTTCTACATCAGTATAGAGAAAATGAATCACTTTTTCTTGGCTGCATGTAATGTTGTAAATTTGTATGCACTAGCAGGAACCGTAAATTTCCTTTTGATTTAATAGAAGTTAGCATGTGTAATAACCACCGTGGGTTACTACTATTTGTTTTTTTTTTAAATTATTCATAACAAGTACTAACTTAATTGACCAAGCATCTTCCATCTAATTTAGAAGTGCTAACCTCATAACCTTTTTGTCCACAATCATGGTGACAACTCTAAACCACCCCTTATGTATCTACACTAAAATGGGTTAAGCTCCCAATGTAAGGGTCATCCCTAGACCTAGACCTAGGCCTAGGCCTAAACCTCAATGGTTCATTCATAATGTCCTTGCCTACATATCCCTTTTTGGGAATCAATGGCTCTTTAGTTCATACACCAGTAATAAAGAAATTACATCCTCACATTTGGGATGAAATTTTTGACTTCGCTTCTAAACCAAAACTATTCATTGAACTTATTTTTTCAATTTAATCCAATCACAATAGAATAATATTAAGCAAGTTCCAATCAAGTGTTGGTTCCAAGCCAACATTAATGTACAAACACACATAAAACCACATAATGACAATACCATTCCAACATCACATGTTTTCACAATGATTAGCTCAAGCATACATCATTTACACCCAAGATGGATAGCTCTCACTTGTGTCACACATAGATAGGTTGTTAGCTCTTATACACCTCATAGGTACACATGGGTTTAGCTTAGTCATACTTAATCTATACAAAGGGTGACTAACTCATACACATATCCCAAGTACAAATGGTGACTAATTTAAGTATATGTCACATTACACAATATGAATGATTCACACATACATCACATGTTCACATAGAGATCAACTCGCATAATGGAAGTGGTTGTGACCTTATGGCAAGCACCTTCCCCTTTATCTTGTTAACTAACATATAAGCCTTTAAGTACATCCCATCTAGAAAATAAAATGTCGGTGCATCCCAAATTGCATCATGGGTCCCATTCTTTTTCCCAATCCACCACCACCTATGATGGCAAACAAGCATCCCATACTATTTGCAGCCATTATTGGCAAGGGCATACGTATAACAACATGCGCAAAACATGAGACCATTTTTACTCAATACATAATGATTGACTCACATATACATAGTGGCCAACTAGTGAAAGGAAGTGGATGCAACACTACAACATGCATCTTTCCATTACTTAGTTCACTAACACTTACCCTTTAAGTGCATCTTAGCAAGAAAAAGAAGCGTTGATGCATCCCATACTACACTGTGGGTCTCATCCTTTTCCCCAATTCTCTACACTAGATGTGATGATACAAGTAATTCATATTACTTGCGATCATCACCAAACACCTGATAAAGTGTAAGTGTAACAACACATATCACATAAGGTCATTAATAAGACTTCCACATCTCATTGAACTTTTTGAGTCAATGGATCTTGACATCCATCGCCTCCATGCCATTGGCAAAAGTTAGTCCAACTTGATATGGGGTAGCCTATGGCATTTATCACCTACATGGTAACATTGTATGAATTGAGAGCAACCAAAACCATGCAGAGAATATCCTTAAACATCATTCCTAGCTTCTAGTTGTGATGTCCCTTACCCAGACTTGCCCTGAAATCCGCTTGCTTGCCCTAGAATTTGCTTGTTGATTAGGTTTAGGGTTTCTTCTTTCCAAATGAATGTCTTTAATACAATAACCCTGGATTGGAATCAGTATTCATCATATTAACAACATATCAGTTAGCATTAATATCTAGATATCCAAAATCAGACATAATCATACTTGTAGATTGCAAACAGAAAGAAAGTCACTCAATCCATCAGGAGAGGGGAATCCTTAAGGGGCCAATGGTCTACCACCTCCTATTGCCCAACCCTTATCTCAGGCCTGCGGGGCAGAATGCCTAGGTGGAACCCCCACCCCTCCATGACCCAACGCTTGCTTCGGGCCAACGGGGCTAAATGCCCAACCCTTGCTTTGGGCCCGTGGGGTGGAAACCTAGGTGGAGTTTTTAGACAAACCACATAAGTCATGACTCACCTCTCCTGGCGGGATGTACAATCAGAATGTAGACAGTTCTATACAATTTCCAATTATGCAGCCACTAATGATTCACTTGCATTTTCAACATGAGTATATAATTCAACATGATGATATATCAGAGTGCAGGAGTAAATATAACAAGATTCAAGTCTATAGATCATTCGTCATATTCTATAGATTGATGCAGACAATAGGTTCAAACTAGTTTAGTTCAATATATGTATATAGTTTCATTGAGTCCTGTGTATGAAGGTATATTAGAAGGAAAAACTAAATTTAGCAATATCCATATCTATATGTTCAACATATCCATTTGATCCATGATGTAATTCAATACAACCTACAGTTCCAGCATTAGTTCGTTATAATTGCAATTTTGCGAAAATTCAGTCAAACATAAATGTAGATCAAGCATTATTAGAAACAGTTCTGAAAAGGGTAAACAATAATGGTCTATATCCGTTCAAGGACTACATAGTCCGCCAAATCTAATGCCAAGAATTCTATTTCCAGATTCTGATCTATCAAGAAGGAATGGTTTTCAAAAACACGTCAGAAGCACTTAGATATTTCAATGAATAAAGACTGGATATTATATTCAATAAAACACAGATCGACTGGAGCCTGGGTCAAGGATTTATGCAGCATCATTATGTCAGATTGAGGAAATTAAATATTAAAGCCAGTTAGTGATCTCACCTGTTCGCTAGATCGATTATGTCTTCCTCTTGTTGCTACCAAACTGCTATAAACTCTATGAATTTTCTTTAAATCAGATAATGGATTTATTCCTTTTATTATTCTTCACTGTTCATCGTTCCCTATCTTAACTGATGCAACATGATTACCACATACGTTTACACATATAGCTTGTTTTCTGAATGCCTATTGGTTATTTAAGCAGCCCGACTGGGTGTACTTAAGATCTTCCTGTCAAGGAGATATATATCTTACTGCATTTCCCCTTTTAGAATATTCGCTTCCTTGGTATTTAGGCTGATGGTGAGATGGATTGACTTATCTGGAGACCATGTTTTGCCTTTTTAGCGTCGTCGGTTGTCTGGGACTGATGGGTCCCTGTTGATATCTTACCTCCCACTATCCTCCTCATAAGAGGCGACAGTTCTGTACGCTTCTTCACTTCTTATCTTGTCGATTTCCCTTCAATATATATTGGCAGTAAATATCTTAAGCCTTCGATTTTGTCTCCAGGCTCCAAAATATTCTTATTATCCCTTTATATATCTATGCCTCTCATGAAAAGATACATCTCTTTGAATAGAGAAGCCCATCTAAATGGTCATGACTATTAGTTAAGTGACCTTACTTAAATACTGCTTAATGAATATTAATCGCACCCCCCCTCCTAGGTATGTCCGTTGCTTCTTGATTCTCCTGATCGCTACTTATCTTCCTTATCAAATATTCCACGCGAGATGTATAGGGGCGATAACCTTATTGAAAATTGTCGTCTCAACTCCTTGGTTCGCACATTGGAGGAATGAAAATGGATTCTTGAGATGACGAGTATCATTTGTTCGAGACTTTGCAAAATAGACTATTTGAATTTGCATTCGTTGATGTTGTATGTCATACTAATCCACATATTATGGAAACCGTCCTCCCTTTTAATTCTATGATAAGATAAACCTTTCAGTCTTTGCCAACAATGATTTTGAATTAATATTGATGTCTAAATATGGAGATCGCTGTCGTCCCCGTCAGAACATGGAGGCGGTATGTATCTTGCATACAGGTGACGTATCCTCCATGCAGGCAGAAGAGAAACACGATCGGGGTCCGAGTGAGATTCAACATCGTTTCTTACATCCCGTCATACCCAATATATGAGTGTCGTTGTGATGATGGTTCTAATGCCTGTAGGTGACGACTTGGATTGTTACTGGTCTCTTTCAATAATTCGATAGTTTTCATACCCGTTCCAATAAGTCTTCTCGCACATAATGAGGATTGACGACAAGGCTGCTACAAAGGCAAGATACTCGGATTTCAAGCATTCGTCCATTATGAGCCGTCAGTTGTTACCTTGAGCATAGAAATACTGATTAAGGAGAAGGTATATGTTGACCTTCGAACACCCATTCCAATATTCGATGAACTTTCATACGCCAAGACAAGTCTGAAGTATTTATTTCTTATGTATACAAATTCAATACTCATAGTGTTCTATTCCTATCATATTGTGATGGTTATAGTACTTAAATTGTTTAGTATAACGTTAAATATTATTATAATAGTTAGTATTTATAGTTTGTGGATTGTCTAAAAATACTTAATATTGATAATATAATAATAATTATAATTATGATATTGTCTTTGACAAGCATAGTTATAACAATATCAATTTTTTAATATTTTAAATATATATTTTGTTATTTTATCATTACGATTTGCGGATATGACACTAGCACTAATACTTTGATCATATCAATGACATGAGAAAAATAGTTTGCAAACCCTTATTTATCCCCCTTGTCTTTAAGTGGGTAGATTGCAAGACAACGAGAGATGCTACCATATATGTATCAAGTACAATGGCAAGGTTATCAAGTTTATGTTTATAACATCATGGTCTTGATATGCCATATGACTTTACAAGTTCTATTTTTTAGTCTACCAATATTTAAAATTTTAATGCTCGAAACTTGATTTAGGGTTCTCAAAGGATACACAATCATATTCTCACTTTCAATATTCACACAATCATAAAAGTGTACTTAAAACAAACATATCCGTAATTATGATTTACCACCATAGAGCACTATGTATATTATACAATAATCAATCTCTCCAATATATTTTCAACCATCCAAATCAATAATGGCATACTAATGTCTTGCCATTTTATAATGACCATGACACAGTCCAATGCTATCATAACAAGTTTCTAGTCATGATTCCAATGGAAACTTACAATCTTGTTCATAGAACTAGGGTCAACAAGTGTTAGCTTAGTAATGTCATCCATAACTAACCATAACTTTAACTTAAACTATTAGCCATTGGATGTAGAGACACCAAGGTCAGCATACTTGACCCAAACTAATAATAATATCGTCCTATACATAGGGATATTAAAACATCTTACTCTATTTTGTAGTGATTTCTTGAATCCCACAGCTACAAGATACCCTATCAATTTCATTACAAAGTAGGAACCCACTTCAAATGCTAGTAAATGAGTCCAACCAAAACAAGCACAAAAGCTCTCAGACCAAGTATATAGGGAGAAACGTTGCTGCTAAAACCCACCCTAGCTGCAAGTTTATTATATAATAAAAAGTTCTACACAATATAAACCACATAGAGAGTTAATCACAAACTGAAATCAGTTAAGAGAGGGTTTGTGTGTATATTCTTCTTCATGAATTTTGTGCATGAGTCCTTATGAAGATTATGATGATAAGAGATGGCCCCTGCAATTACATACAACAGAAAATCATTTTCAAATATGCTTTGGTTGGTAATCCCCACCCTTTTCCCAAGCTCTAAAGTTTGAGCATACGCAAGCAATTTGTTGTTTTATATTTAAATAAAAGTTTCCAAAGCCTTTTCAACTTACCCACTACCAAGGTGTTTCCTAAAGCCTTGTTAATATTAGGCATTTTGTCGAGCAGTTCACGTGCCTTGCCTATGCTCCACATTTTGCGTTTCAAGTTTGCCCTCCTATTCGTGATTCCCTTTCAAGAGCAACAGCATTAACCTTTCCATGATGCCAATAGGCCATAAGAATCACATCAGCTCTTGTTTTAAGTTGTTGAGGGCACTTCTATCTTGATGAGGGCAACCCCCACATATAACTAAAAGCTAGGCTATCCCAGAGCCATGCCCCCTCTACATAAGTGCTTCCTTGTATGTGTGTGATTCACAAATGACTCAAAAACCAACCTTTCTTGTATAGGCAAATGGCAATACCATTTTTCAGAAAGGGTTTTCAATTAAGCGACATCCATTCGTGCAGACTAGCCAAATTTGGCCAAAAATTTTGGAACTTACAAATTAAGGTTGCTTATGCCATTCTTCAATTCAATCATATTCTTCTCAAACTCCAGAATATTAATATGATCAGAATTAATCCTTCCACTAGCCTGGTATTGTGACTTGCCCGTCATCATCATTGAAAGACGAAATCAAATTTGCTTGAGGTTGCTTGCAAAACCTAGCATTAACTCGCCATTGCCACTACCATGTCGTAGGAGATCAAAAGATGAAGAAAATGTTGTTACCTTGAGAGTCCCCACTCCCACCTTCCTCCACACCATATCTCCTGCAGATGTAATATTATCCTCTCTCAATACTGATATCAAGTGCAAACTGACTTCACAAGGACCATTATGCGATCGCACGGCTTCCTCTTCTCCTCTACTGAAATTCCCCCATCCTTCATGCTTTGCTGGACGTCCTCACTCCTAATTTTTTTCCTCGAAAACCTCAATTTCTGTATTTTTCTTTGTTTTCCCACTCTCCCGAAATGAGGGATATGACAGTTATGTTTAGGGGAGAGGGGTCAGTAGAGTCTTATCACATATTTATACTATATATTATAAATAAATAGTTTAAATGTAAATAAAAAATTAACCAAATGTTGATCAAAAGTGGACCCATACTTGAACACATGAGCACCTCTCAATGTTATATTAAAAATAGATAAATACATTCATGAAGAAGTGAAATACATATTTTTTGCCTCAAATAAAATATCATAACTATCCATTATAAGTGTGTCATTTAAAAAATAAAATGCTCATTTAATAAAACTAGTACTTGCACTGAAATGAGGTGTAATGGTTACATTGATTGTATTTTATATAATATATGTTTGAGAGGAGGTCTATAATTGAATTTATTAAGTAGTAAATCAGTAAAACATGATGGACAAAATACTTTCAAGAGTAGAAGATACACATTGTGACATGACTCAAAATATTTGAAGATATTTTCTACTTGTATTTGTGACAAGCTAGATGTTGGAAAGTAGATACATAGGTCTCAAGTGGGGCAATTTTTGATGTAACTGAACTCAATGGATGAGTCCAAGTGGAACTCTTGAGGTGAATTTAATAGAATTAATATCATAGATTAATGAATCCAAGCTCAGAGATTTCACTTATTAAATCCTATAAGCGATATAAGTGTATCAAGAGCATGTCCTGGGGTGAATTTATGCCTTGGGGTGAATTTGACTGTATCCTAAATAGCAAGGGCCACATGGAGAAGAAATATCCTAGACCATAAAATATACTCATATGGGGATGACCTTGTTTAACCAGGTGGATCACCTTGTCAACCCAGCTACAATCATACATGAGTGATAGGTGCATGTCTAGGGGGGATTCCATTGTACATTCAAGAGATGAGGCCAGATAAATTTGACCACAACCTCAATGGATAAGAGCCAGAGGATCTCTTAAGGTGAGTATCATAAAATAAATATTGTAGGTCATGTATCCAATTCCACAAAGATCATGTCATAAACTCATATGGAAGCATGTTTCTTTGTACTCTCACCAAATGAGGCCAACCGAATTTGAAAACACCCTTAATGGGTGAGGCCAGCTGGATTTGAAAGCACCCTAAACTAATGAGGTTGGGTGGATTTGAGAGCACCCTAATTGCATCCTAAATAGATGAGGCCCCATGAATTAATGATCTATGATGGTTTTCATGTTCAACAAATGATCTTTCAAGGTGGATCTTTCATTTCAAACAAAATTCCATATTTTATAGTCTTTTCTTCCCTACCATCCATAAAATAGAATTGGGTGTAACTCAAGATTTCGTACAATAATGAGATCTATACAAAAAACAAGGCATAATGGGGTATGAGCACACCTACGTCTGTTTCGCATAAACAAAAGTGTTGGGGACTCGCTTGTTTCTAAACATGATATATCCCACAGGCAAAACCACAACCACCATCATGATGAATGCCCCAATCAAATACCTTGCAAGCCCTAGAGCTTCTACTTCTAAAAGCCTCCTCAGTTGTTTTCATTAATAACCAGTCATACCCAATTCAATACAAAATTCATGGATCCAACTAACATAAACGAACTACATGCTAAATTCTATGAGGGCCAAAGCAGTATAAAGAAACAACTTGATAAAAGATAATAAGAACATAATTTTGACGAAAACAATAAAATTTGAAATATGTATAAATGTAACATTAAATTGGCATACATCTAAACACAAATATATAAATTTAATATATATAATCTATTTGTTTGTATAAATCGAATTGAATTGAATGTGTAAATTACATTTCATAAGTCTGTAGATAACCTTTTTTATTCTCAAATATAAAAATAGAGATGCTATATTTATTTAGCTGTAGTATAAATATTTAAGTAAAGAGGACCACTAAGTAATAACATTTTTAGAAGTATTATTGAGCCAGGTTTAATTCTTGAGTGATTTTGATGAATTGGAACTCCCTATTCATGATAGCTTAGCCAAGTCAAAACTTTTGATTTATATGTATACTTCAACATGATATTATAATCTATTATATAAAAACAAAGATGCTCATACTTGTATATTTGTGGCCTAAATATTTAAGCAAAGCGGTCATGCCAAATAATTTGGCATGGATCTTAAAAACTAGTTTTCTTTTATTTCTAAGGTAATGTTCTTTTATATAAGAATTTGATTGGGTGATTTTACATTTCTAGTTTTTTTTTCTTTTTTCTTTTTTTTTGTCTTTTTTGTCTAATAGAATGCCATTCTATTTGTAAATTTCAATAATTAGACAGTCGATAATAATAATAGATCTCATCTATACTAATTGGGCATCATCCTAGGTATATTACAAAATATAGAGAATTGTATCAATAACTAAAAAAAAACTCCAAATAATTATTACACAAGCATTATACTACATAATACATTGGAAAATGGTATGCTTTTTATCCTCCACCTATCATATTTAGCCTTGATTGGTAGAAAAATCATCAGATAATGCATGTAGCTAGAGAAGAGAGGGTCATTGAGTGGTCAAATATGAAAGAAACTATTAAAGAAATATTTTATCCCCTTGGCTATTTGTAGAACACATTAGGTCGATGGTTATAATATAGGTAAGCTCAAGATCAATTGATGCAAAATTATATTGATACCTTTAACAAGCTTCAAGTCAAATCAAATTTTCAAATGTACATAAGAGGTATTTATTAAATTTATTTTAGGTCTATCTCCTTTCATTCATAAAGGGTTAGCTATGTTTGAATCTGGTTAGTGAAAGGTTGGTCACCACTCTTCAACTACCACATATGATCATCCTCAACAATACCATCTAGGTTGTGTATAGGAACATGTTCCTCATATAATCAACAAGGTTTGTGCCATGAACTTTGCTATTGGACCTTTCTAGAATATAGTTGAATGTGATGTAATGCCATTGAATTGATCATATATCCTTCTTAGATGACCATTCTAGTATGATCGTAGTGTAATTTATGATGGGTGCCTAAACACCTACTATACCCAATAAGATTGTAAGATGTATAAGCTTATTTATGTTTCTAGTGCTAAACCAAATTTCATTTCAAGTAAGCTTGATGTTAAATAGGTAAAATGATCAAAATACTTTAACATTTTTTTTATCATTTCCCAAGCTAAGGAAGATAATCGAGAGAACTTGCCACTCCATGCTATGAGAAGATTAGTGGAGATCTACTTATATATTTTTGAAAAGCCAAAAGATTTACCATCTTTTAGTACTATCAATCATTTTATAGATTTGGTTCTAGGACCGTCTTACTTGCCAAATTTTCTAGCATATTACCTCTCACAAAGTGAAAGTACAAAAATAGAGAAGAATATTTTAAAAAATATGGAAGAAAGGAAGATATGGCCTAAAACACTCCCTTGTGGCTCTCCAACCTTTATTATTCCCAAAAAAGAGAAGGATGAATGAAGAATTCTCACTAACTATAGAGATTTAAATAAAATCACTATAAAAATCATATATCCTTTTCTAATGATTGATGACCTTCTGGATCATCTTAAGGAAGCTTGATATTTTACAAAGATGGATCCCACTCATTGCAGGAAAAAATATTTCAAACACAATAAACTTTATAAATGATTAGTGATGTCCTTTGGAGTGACAAATGATCCTACCATATTTGTGCAACTCATTAATGATATCATCAGCTCACTTATGAAAGTTCATCATTGTGTATTTAGATGATATTCTAGTGTTTGGTAAGTCTTTAAAAGATCATATTCAACATGTTCCCACTATTTCAAATATTACATGACAATACCAACTTCAAGCTAAGATGAAGAAATCCTTTTTTATTCAATACTCTATCAAATGTTGGCCCACAGTTGTCGTTGCACCAAAAGATCAACCTGCTAATGTCTAATACAACTACGAGAGTTAATGGATCCACGGGAGGTGGTTAGTCCATATCACGAATCCCGAGGGGAGTGTTGAGCAGCTGCCAACAATCTCCCCCTCAACATTACTAGAGGGGATTCGAACCCGACACCTTTGGTTCAAATACCAATTGTTGGCCCACGGTTGTTGTTGCACCAAAAGATTGACAAGTTAATGTTCGATACAACTGCCAGAGTTAATGGATCCACAAGAGGTAGTTAGTCCATGTCACGAATCCCGAGGGGAGTGTTGACCAACTACCAACATCAAATACTTGGGTTTTATTATTTTATCATATTTAAATGCATGTACACCATGACAAAGTGAAATCTCTCAAAGATTACCCTCTTGTTATGGAAGTGGTAATGTAAACCCACAAAATTAAGTAATAATGCAGCACAAATTAGTTGTGAAGAAATAACAGACAATAAAATAGAATAAAAAAATAACAAACAAGACAATGGAGAGCGGGAAGAGACGTGGGAGTGAGTGTTTGAAATCTTTGAAGGGAGAGGGAGATGGAGAGTTTGACGTAGACAATGAAGATGCAGTTCTTATTCATATTCCTATTGTGTTGGGCGTTGGTGGTTAGTTGTTGGGTTTTGGTTGCTTTGCGGTTGCTATGATGTGTGGGAGCTCTAGTTTGAATGGTGATGGTGAGGACGGGGTTTCTGATGTTGTTGTTGATGATGATTATTCTTCCATGGCTCGTTCTTTGATTGGTTTTGGGATGCTAGAGGTGGACGTTGTTTTGGGTTGTGACTTGGTGTTTTCTCTACAGTATTTTGGCAGCCCTTTCCAACGTCTTGTTTCCCTATTCTTGATCTCTTGGCAGGTCATGGTTGTGGATGGTTTGTTGTTTGTGGTTGGTGCTTTGGCATATGGCTATTATAGGGTGGGAGGGGAGTTACTGGTTGGGGCTTCTCTTCATGCTTCCAACTATGGTGCCTTATTTTTCTTGGTGCTTATCTTTTGGGAGTGTCGTTTCTGAGTGTGGGGTGTGTTGGTGCCTTCACCATCTAGTGTCCCTAAGTAGAGCCTGTTCATGGGTTTTGTGGGCCTCAAGATGATTGAGATTAATGTTTATTTTGCTGAGGCCATAATGGAGTGGTTTTTTTCCCTCCTTGTTGCTACTTTTGGAGTTTCCCTAGTTGGTGAAGGGTATCCCCCCAAAGATTTCATGGTTTTGAACCCCTTATGGTCTATAAATATTTTAATGCTGATGGGGTTTGATGCTGGCTAGGAGGTTTCTTGTTTACTGATTTCCTCTCTAATGGTGCTCAATGGAGTTGTTTATGCCCTTATTTTTGAGTTTCTTTTGATTGGGTTGTACCCAAGGTTTGTTCTTTTAACTGGGTTGTGTTTTTTGTTGTTGGCTAAGTTGTTCCAATCGTCTATCCTAAATGCTCAAATGTGTGTGTTTTTATTGTTAATGGTTGTGGTCCTTTCTAAGTCTTTATTTAAGCACTGGAAGTATGTGATTCCTAAGGATATTGTGATTACCCTTTTTACTGAAGTTTTTTCTTTCTAAAGGGTTCTGGGTTGGTGTCTCCTATTGAGGTGGAGATTGCTCCTATTAATGTGGAGCCCTCTCCCATTGAGGTGGAGTTGGTTGTTGTAGAATTGGTGG
>VDFB02127535.1:0-49387 GCA_007258455.2 Sequoia sempervirens
AGTGATTTGAGGAACAGTAAATCTACTGTAATTACGCCTGTGCACTTCAAAATCATCTTCACAACTAAACCAAAAATCCTCCATGGTAGGTTTATGTGAAGGATTGTTACCAAGGCGAGCTGCCAAAAGACCCCAACAGTCATATGAACGCCTTTCAATGAGAAACTTGAGATTAAGCTTTGTCATTTCGTTGCTCATCAATTTAACATCAACTACTCATTTACATCTGTATGTACTCATCTCAAAAGGGAAACTGGCAGCAAACTTGCCTTTGTTAAGCAAAAATATGTGCACCTCATGCAATTGCCATAGGAACTCCATGAATACTACCTTATCCGATGCGTATCGAGGTAGCATGGCTGGACTGCCTAAGAAGCCATATACGTGAATGTAGGAGAATGTGGGGAATTGGATAAACCAATCAACCCAATCCGCAATTGCCAATCTGGCATCTACTAAAAACCATATATAACTCATCAAGATCCCACACTGTATGCATTAGGAAAAGATCATTTACCCACTTGAAGCGCCAATCTAATTGTGAGAATTCTAACTGCGGGAAATGCTCATGAACTTGCTACATGCCCAGAGTTCCAACGACATTCAAACCTCTAAACTTTCCTTGAAAGGCTATTAGATATACAAGGTATGAAGTCATATGGAATTCATGGGCCTTGAAGAACCCTGTCATCTAGTTGTGAAGAGTGTCACTGATCAAAGCCGACCAATCGTAGTGTTCTCTATTGTTGACAAGTTGGGACATGATATAGAACATCCATGGCTGAAACTTGTGTGCTTCTACTTGACCCATGAGACGGTTGAGTAGAGTGATCAGGACAACAAACTCATCCTTGAATTCACCATGTCCAATGTTCCTTGGCAAACTGCTTCGTTTCTCTTTGAGCCACCTTTGTGCAATCATTTTCTGGCACTATTCCTTTTCTGTATTCCACGCCTTTTCACATTCTTCAGTTGATATAATGAGGTTATTTGGATATGGTGGAATAGCAAACACTTCTCAATGTCTCTTGGCTTGAGGTTGCAAATTATTCGCCCATCTACTGATTGGATTTCCTGTGAAGTGGCATTGTAATACTTGACACAAGCAATTACAAACTCGATATTTTGTGTCGAGATGGGAAAAGAGGCTGCCTCAAGTAACCCGGATTGTTCAAGATTGGATTGTGATGCATTCTATGCCTGTTAAAGCCTTCAAATCAACTACTAGATGTACTTGATGTAAGTCTGTGTCGCGTGTCTTCAAGAAATCGTGAAGCAAGACCGATTTGGTCTTGAATTCAATTTGAGAGAATTGCATATTTGAAAACTTGAAGAATGACTATGAACACTACTATATTTGAACAACTTTTGCGCAGAAGCTAAAAATAGCTTTGTCGAGAGACAGAAAAAGGCACACTTTTGGATAAAAATCTGAGATATGGGTTTTGTAAGGAATGTCATTCTGAACAAACCCAGATCGTCTATTTGTCGAAAATTTGACTTTTTCAAGAACGTGCAAGAACCTCTCAGAGGTAGAAGCTACGAGGCAATTTTTCCTCAAAAATTTTTGAGATGTGGGTTTTGTAGGTGCCTATGTGCTAAAGAGACCCAGATCAATCATCTTTTGAAAAGATGATTTTTCTGGAAACCCTAAAAAAATAGAAACCCTAGGCGTGGTCAAATTCTTCAACAAACTGATTTTTCTTGAACATGCGAGAAACCCTAGGCGTGGAAGCTAAAGTAAGCACTTTCCCAGATTTCATGGCAATGGAAGTCAACACCCGGATGAACATTTTTTTGTGTTCACAATGAATTGCACCGTCGTGTATGTGGCATATGAAGAAATTGCAATGCGTCTCTTTGTGGAGACTCTTGTAGGGAATGCTACCAACTAGTTCAATCACTTGGAGCCAGGCATTATCACAAGCTAGGCGATTATGAGTGAGAAGTGTTTGTTGAGGTTCAAGTCCACTAAATACAGTCATTTATTGTTAGCCCAACTTGCAAATTTAAAGATGGAGCATATAATGAGCACATGAAGGAATTTGTAGCAAGATTTAATCATCTTGTTACCATACTTTCTTCTACACTCGATCCATCACCGGAGATTTTGATGAGCTATTTCATAAATTCTCTTCCATCAGAGATAGTCTTCTTCCTCAAGACTGCCAAAGAAACAAAGTCGAAGAGTGGGCAAGAACACACCATCAAGTTGGAGGATAATATGATCACTTCCGGCTTGATGGAAACAGATTTTATGAGATCTATAGTTTAGCAACCGTACCAACCAAAGAGAGACAATCTTCAACCACAGTTGCCAACATCTCCATCAAGACCAATGATTGAAGCTAGACACAGTGTAGCATTTTGTTCTTCCACGAGATTGATGCACATACCGGATCCACATGTCCAGAAAATTTGTGAATGATCCAAATCATGGGATACACTCAAGCTGCTCCAAGTTCTAGTTTTGAAGCAACACCAAGTTCGAACATTGTCTTACCACAAACAGACAACTTCGGTGGTGACTCCGCAATGGGATACTTTGAAAAAGAACCCGTCAATCAAGAATAGAAAGCATACCATCAGTACACTCTTGCGATGAATCATGAAAATGTTTCATCGCCTGTGTTCACACGTGCTCAGCACTTCAAAGCACAAAAAAAAGAAGAAAGACGAAAATAAAATAAAAAAGGGTAAAGAAGCGTCTTCCACTTCCAATCCCAGATCTTCACAGGAGAACACTACGCCAGTTGCTCAAGATCCATCTTCAGCAAATTTTGATATCATAGCTTCCATGATGAAGACCAAGTTACAAATCTCTCAACTGGAATATCTTCAGGATCATCCAAAGCAACTAGATCAAATTCTCAAGGTTGTAAAGAAGTAGGCTGTGATTCAACCCACATTACTCAAGTCATCCATTCTAGCAAAAGAAAACCCTGAAACGGGTCCTGGTAATTATGTGACTCTGTCAGAGATAGAAACTGAAGACCACAACATTGCTTGTTCTGAAAAGAGACTGACAGAGGATACAAGGTCATGGACAATACAATTCGATGGAGGTTGTTGCAATGCAAGTTCAAAAGTAGGGGATATGATCATCTCCCTTAAAGAACAGTCGTACCCAGTTGCATGTTGTCTGCAATTGGAATTCACTCAAGTTGAGAAAGAGGCACTTTTAAATATTTACTCAGCATCACTTTATAATAACAATATAATTTAATTATTTAATATTTACCTTTTTACATATATTTTTTCTAAATTAATGTCCGAGTGGCAAGTTGGAAATGCAAACATTAGAGTATGTCACCCTAAATAAAACAAAAAAACTGAGAAAATAAAATAAAATTTGTTTTACTGTTTTGTGGTGTCATCACGTTTGCACCAAAGTTGCTTCTTTTTGATGCTCAACTCCTCAAGGGGCCCAACTATGCTGCATGGAAGAGGATGATACGCATGATTCTTCATTTTAAAGAACTATGGGGAATCATTACTGGTCCAACACACTGTCCAACTGATGCGGATGAGCGGAAAAAAGTTCAACAAAGCCAATGCGAAATCTTTGATGTCAATCACCCTCCACATCTCTAACGAGGTTCAACAACATGTTTGGGGTGCAACAACATCAAAAGCGGCCTGGGACACTCTATCCACCATCTAAGAGGCAAATGATCAGACCAATATCCTCAATTTCCAGTCCAACCTTCATACACTTAATATGCAAGCTGGTGAGAAAGTAGAGGAATTCTTATGCGTGTATTAGAACTCCAAGCAAAGCTTGTTGCCCTTGGAGAAAAGGTGGAGGACAAATTGCTTGTTCCAATCACTTTGTGTGCTCTTCCTTCCTAGTTCTGGACATTTGTCATGACGTTGAACATCACAAAGTTAAAGGTGTCATTTGAAGAATTGGTGAATTTTCTTATATAGGAAGAGGCCATCTAATCGATACATGATGAGTTTGATGAAAAAGTACAGATCTCGAGACAACATGGTTAGAGGTTTCAAAAAGGACAACCACACAAGTAACCCCATAATTCACCACAACAGCTACATAAGCCTCAACAAGAAAATTGATAATGTTACATTTGTAGTACTCACACACATGGAACTAATCATTGTTGGTATAATGGCTTGAATCAAGGAAGTTCTAATCAAGAAGGCACATCTAGTGGAGGTGATTTTCACTCCAAGTGACATCCTCAACGATGGAAGGAAACAGGACATATTGCAGCCCAACATGATGGTACAACTAATGAGGGCATATCAGACACTGCCAATTGTAGGATCAATTACAATTTTGTTTTGCTTCTCAAACTTTACATCCTTCAAGGGATGTTTGGTTGACTGACTCTAGGACCAGTAAGCATATGACAGGAAATAGAAAGCTTTTTGACACACTGACTAATGAACCCACTAGAGATTAGGTTAGGATTGTAGATAATAAGGAGTATGTTGCAAAAGGAATTGGCACAGACACCATTCCTCTCGTGACAAGAAGCTATACTCTCACAAACGTGCTCTAAGTTTCAAGTTTGACATCCAACCTCTTGTCTATCAATCAACTTTTAAATCACGAGCTTAAGGAAAAGTTTCAGGTTAAGGATGGCATCAAATCTTGTCTATCTAGAGATGGTACGATACTTGCCAAAGCTTTATGAAGGATCGATTATTTTCCCTAGATGTCATTTCATCCTCTTCAATCTCTTTATCTGCCTCTACGACTAAATCAACTATTCTTTGGCATTACCGATATGGGCATCTCTCAGTCAACTTCCTCTATCAACTTAGCTCTAAGGAGATGGTAAGAGGACTCCCTCATCTTTCTCATTCTTTGCCTTTATGCCCTAGATGTCTTATAGGAAAACAACATCAAGATTTGTTCGAGACAAGTACCTTTCATGTCAAGGACCATCTTGAGGTTGTGCATACCGATCTGTTTAGACCTTTTCCTTCTTCCTTTCAAGGTTGCAAATACTTTCAGTTCTTCGTGGATGATTTCTCTCATAAGACCTGGGTATACTTTCTCACAAAGAAGAGTGAAGCCTTTTCTCAATTTCAAAACTTTTACTAGCAAATTGTATGAGAGACAAGCAAGTCTCTTCTTCTCCTCTGCTCAGATCGAGGGGGGGAATTCACATCCAAGGAATTCTTGGAATTCTTAGTGTCATGGCATCAAACAACATTTGACTACCCCTTATACACCATAGCAGAATGGCATTGCAGAACGTCGTAATCGCACTATCATGAGATGGCTTAGTGCATGCTTTCTTCAGCTCAGTTGGAGGATCGATTTTGGGCAGAAACAATTCCGACAACTATATATTCTCAACAGGGCTCCTACAAAGATACTACAAGACAAGACACCAAAAGAGGTATGGAGTGGTTCTAAGCCTTCAATTTCTTATCTTCGAGTATTTGGATGTACTACATATATGCATGTCCCAAATACCAAGAGGAAGAAGATTGATTCCAAGACACTCCAGTGCATCTTTTTGGGCTACAGTACAACTTCCAAAGCTTATCGTCTCATGGATCTTGAGACAGAAGATTTATGAGAGTCGAGATGCTGTATGTGATGAGTCATCATTTGACTTCATGACAGAAAAGGAAGACACAACGATCTCTCATAGATTGTTTTGACCATCAAATAATGAGAATAAATATTCCCCTCAAAAAGAAGATGAGCTACAACGAGTTGTTTGTTGATCTTTGTCGTTTAGAACACCATTCTCCACATCATTAACAACATCAATGTCTGAAATGGATCCAAACCACCACCAGGGACTCTCATCTAGATTGTCTTCCAGATCCCTCATTAGGAGTCAAAACAAGAAGATAGGCGAGAAATGAGGTGAATCTTGCATTGATGAGTTCGATTGTTGATAGCATTGAACCCAATACAGTTTGAGAGCCACTCAGTCAGCCACATTGGAAGAAGGCCATGGATATTGAGTATGATTCTTTGATAAAAAATTAGACATGGGAACTTGTTGATTTTCTTGCAGGAAAGAAACCCATAGGTTGCAAATGGTTTTTCAAAACAAAATACAAAGCGGATGGATCCATTGACAAATATAAAGCACGACTTTTTGCAAAGTGATATTCTCAATAGGAGGGTATTGATTATGAGGAGACCTTTGCACCCACTATGAAGCTCAAAACAATCTAAGTTGTTTGTGCACTGCAAGCACAAAAAGGATGGATGTCAAGAGTGCTTTCCTAAATGGTGATCTAGAAGAAGTTTACATGACCCAACCAGAAGGCTCCATTGATAAAAATCATCCTCAAAAGGTATGTTATCTCATTAAGTCACTTTATGGGATTAAACAAGCCCCCAGGGCATGGTATATTAAAATAGATGGTCACCTCTTGCAACATGGTCTTACTCGTAGCCCCTCATATACAAATTTATATATTACAAAGGTAGACACAGAGATTGTCATTCTTGTTTTGTATGTGGATGATCTTGTGATCATAAGAAGCTCAGATAATCTCATTGATGATGCAAAAAATGACCTGAATAGATCCTTCTATATGACAAACTTGGGGCTACTTCACTATTGCCTTTGCTTGGAGATATGGCAAACAAAGCATCACATCTTTATTTCACAGATGATATATGCCAAGACACTCCTAGAAAAGTTCAAAATGTCTGATTGTAAACCTGTGTCCACCCCAATGGAGAAAGTGTTGATGTGGTTTTTGTGACCATACCAAACAGCAGAACAAAATAGTTTGGGCTACTCCGTTCTCTCTTGATCAAAGTATTCCATGCGCTAAGATTGCGAGAAAGTTCGCATGTTCAACTCCAAGGTTCCTTAAGTGCGAATAGACCCGGTTTGGTTGATGTGTATTGCTGTGTTCGTACGAGGGGACTTACACAATTGTCCAGATTTCTTGCAGTTAGCAGCTAATGTATGATTTTGAAGGGGATTCTCATGTGTATGATTTGGCAATGTGGTTCTTTTCCTAAAACTAATCAGAAAGTGCGGAAAGTAAAAGGGAAAGGGCCTAAGAAATTTGTACTCTATTCTAAATGCAGGGTATATGGGGATTCGTTTCAATAGACTTCAACCAGATTTAGCCCTAGCCTCGTCGGACGGCCTGACAAAATCAGTTACAATCTTCCAAGGGAAATAGCAAAGATGTTCAAATTATGACTTAACATGCATACACCATCACAGCGGCGCGCTTATAAGCATATAAATCACAATAAAGTTAAACACAAGATAATGTCCAGTTGACCACGCAAGGCAGACTTATCATCAACAAGCCGCTAGTGGTATGGAATAAAGCGAAGCTATCTCAATAAAACACCATACACCGAAGTAAGCTACTTTGCATGAACTAAGCTACTTGGATACGAAAAGAAGAAGAAACCTTGCTAGCATTTCATGACTAGACGAATTCCATCATCAATGAAAAGATCTATTATCATAAAATGTGTTACACAACAATCTCTTCAAAAGTTTTCAAAGGGAAAACTTTCTCTCTTCTCCAAATTATGCAAAATGCTCTACAATCTAGATCTAACTCTATCTCAATTCTAGCTCTGATCTAATCTCTGATCTCTAATTTCTAATTCTAATGCCTTACAAATGAGGGGGACTCCCCCTTTTATAGCTAACCAAGTCCCAAAAGACGGCTAGGGTTACAATTAATAGAGTGGCCAGGAATGCGTGCCACCGACCCCTAACCTAAAACTGCGAATAGGGGAGTGGTACATTAAATGAATCAAAGATTCCCCTCACTCCCAAAAATAGCAAATGCAATAAATGCTCCATGATGGGTCTTCCGAGGAAGATCCTCGTCCCGATGAGTGTGTTCCCATTTGCCTTCTCTCGCTCAAAATCTGCTAAGTCTGACCTCCAACCTCACAGTGAAATGGAGTGGAACACAATCTACTTGAAACTCTAACACCCGTGACTGAATGCTAGTGCCTTGTACAAGATTTTTCTCCAAGCAGCTAATGAGTCCTGCGTGTTCTGGATCAAAGCGGAGAATGTAGCAGTATTCTCAAAGTCATCCTGTACAAAGGTCTTAACATCTGCGAAGAAGGGAACCAGCAAACCCCTCAAATTATCAAGACTTATCTCATCTGGACTCAGCCGCCTAGCAAATATGGCCTCAAAGGTGTTCTGAACTCCATCTATAATGTTGGCCATAGCCTTATGTACCCTGGCTGAATCCGCCTGTGCTGCATCGAAGAAGCCACGCCCCGTGATAGCCGAAGAATACCACCGAGAGAAATCATATCGGTCATTCGCCTGAATGACACTTCCGTCAATCAGCAACTGCAGTGGCACATGCCTCAGCACCTCAAGGCCTTTAGGATCGCCTTTCGATAGATAGAGCGCCAGCCCCAAGCATGATCCCCGCAGCATCCATCGATGTCAAATAGTAGTACCGCTTGACAAGATCCTCCATAAATTTCTCGTCGTCTGAACTCCTGTGACCCATTTGTCTGCCTCCTGTGCCATCCTTCCCAACTCTACTAAGCCGCTGATCGACTCTCTAGGAATATCCGCTGGAGGCTCTATCACTGGTACATCCTGCCCTCGAGAACGAGACAGCTGCTGAACATATCCAACTAAGGCTTTGTGTTCTCGTTTCAACTTCTTATATTTTCCTTCTTTCTTGAATAATCTATCCTTGAGGGCGAGGAAGGAGTTATCACACTCCTCAACAATTTGTGCACCAGTAGGGCGTCCCAAGTCAAGAGTGGTGACCACATAGTTTTCAGGAGCTGCTTCACTCCGGTCACACTCGACTCGTGGGACTGCTACGTGAAGAGTACGAGAGCCATCCTCATCAGTGGAGATCTTCGAAAATTTTCTTGCCTTCTTCTTCGGTGGAGGCGCACTGATCCGGTTCAAGAACTCTTCCATCTCAACTGCTGGATCAATCTCCTCACTCGGGCTTCTTCTCATTCTGTCTCTAAGCCAATCGGGCACCTCATATAGTATATCAAAGGGCCGCTGCTCCTGTGCCTCGACTTCTGTTAACTGTTCCCACCCCTCTTCCTCATTAAAGCGGGCTCATGGTCACTCAAGTAGGTACGAGTGTTACGACACTATATCATGCGTCCTGCATCCATCATTCATGGCGCCTCATCACCGCTTTGGCGGAATTGATAATTGTCCCCTCATCATCGTGCTGATCAAGCCTAACAGGTACATTGGCACTCTGGCCAATTGACTCCCTCCGTGGAGGCTGAATATCACTCTGTATCTCCGGTACCTGATTCGCTGCAATCCTCTGATCAACAAATAAAGACACCTCTGGCCATGCTTGGAAGGTGTCTCCAGGCACTACGTAACTTCGTGGGTTTGGCTGAGAATTATTTCTTTCTTTCTGGACTCTGGTCCTCTTGTGATCTGTTTCTTCCTTCCTGTGGTGGGCGTCCTGTGATCTCCCATCAAGTTGTAGGTCAAAGCAATTGACCTACCTTTCAATCTGCTCACTCGCCTATCGACCCATGCCCTGGTGAATGTCATAACCGGGATAGAGAGAGTATCAAGGTCGGCAACCTCGGGCTCTGACCAATCAATAGGCGGAAGTGGAGTGTCCCGAACAGTTGCATAGTCTGGATGAACAACATCCATATCCTCACTGACCTGGTCCGGAACTGGAACTACCTCACACTCCCTGATCAGAGTAATCGGCAACCTAGAGAACATTCTTTTCCTCACTTCAATCTCATCAACTGCATCAGCCCAGTAATCCTCAATGGTGGCCTTGTGTTTGAATTCCTCTGACAACACCCAGGTGATGTTATGGTGCGGGTCATAGTGTTGTCTACTTGTGTGATATGAGAAATGATAGAATTGAAGCTCACTCTCAGCTTCCCTAGCTGCCTGTATCGAAGGACAAACCTCATCCGAGTTGCCCATCACAATTGGAAAATCTATCCCTCCTTTCTTCTTTTTCTTCTGGATTTTGTCAAAGGCTAGCAACTGTCTAGCTATCTCTAGCATTATTATTTTATCTGTTGGGTACTTAGGCAGCCTATAAGGGTATGACGAGAAACCTTGCAGCCTAATGTATGAAAATCTCGGAAATTGAATAAACCAGCACCCATACCTTTCAATTAGCTCCTGGGCATTTCTAGAGATGCTGCACTGTAACCTCTCCTGAAGCAGCCTCGTGATGTACATGGTGAATGAATCGTTGACACGCTTATAATAGGTTGTGCTCGACAGGTGCAACTGCGTACACGCCTCATGGATTTTGAACTGGTGGGAGCCACAACCGATGGGTTCCTTGTAAGAAATTCCTCTGTACCTCGTCATCCGTGCCAACATATAAATGAGATAGGAGCTCATGTAAAACGTTTTAGTCCTCCGCAAACTCAGGAGCTGCTCATGTATATTGTCGCTGATCATCTCAGGCCAATTGACATAATCCTTGCCTTCTAACACCAGGTTGATGTAATAAAACATCCAAGGCTCAAAAATATAAGGCCGAGGGCAACCACCACCCTTTCGGCATCATAATGAGAGATCCGGTACTCTGCCCGGTCCCTCTCACATATGATCTGCTTTGGCAACTTCGTTCGAGAAGGCTTGGGAATGCTCATCCAGTGAGTGTTAATTGCATCCATGCATCGTTCAAAAGCAGAAGCATACATCCGCTCTGCTCGCTCTCTGGACTTGTAAATCATGTTTAAGCGCAGGATCCCAAAACTTCACCAATGCATTTTACTGGTGAGGTTGGCAGCGCAGCCATCGGTAACGTGGCAGAGCCCGGTTTCTTTCTCATTAGCGATTGAAACGCCGCAATCAACTCGAACAACCCAGATAGGCGGGAAAACCAGCTGCTTTGCATATAACCCGCGGACGATGTTGCCGAAGTGGCCAAAGCTCCGATACGGCTTCCAATTCCGGGCAGCTTGTTCTTGCGGTCTCAAGTTGATGACGGTTGGTATGTCGGCGCTGGCAAATAAACTTCGTTTCCGGCGTGAATGTTTTGCTAAGCTTCTTGATCGTAGCCTGTCTGGAGGCACCATTGTCCTTTCCGGTTGTCCTCGCTTCAGCCATCTGCAACATAACAAACATTTCATCAGCAATTAGATTTAATAGAATAAGACATGATATAGGGGCTGCAGTCGAATTCTAGAAGCTGCAATAACTTCCGTGTTTGCCAACTCAGCTTCTTCCTTGAATAGATTCGAATTCTGACACTTAGAACAGATTTCTAAGTGAACTCTGATGACTTTACTTCTCAATCAGCAGTCAGCAAATTGAACCTCAACTACCTCGTATCAGCAAACAGCAATTTAAACTTCTATGTCTTCGTATCAGCAATCGGCAATCTTGATTTTTATGTCTTTACCCTTCTAACCAGCAATCTCACACTAGCAAGTTCGTACTTTTCTCAACTATTTCAACTCAATACAAGGCGTCCTTTAACCAGCAACTTTAACTAAGCAAATCAGAATTCAGGCCCAAAACCGTACCTTTTCAAGCAACTTCAATCAAGCAAATCAGATTTCAAACTTCAACTTAGCAAGGCCGTACTTCTCAAGCAATGGCGCACCTCTTTCAAGCCTCCTTCTCAGCAACTTCAATCAACTCTCAAGTGCGCCTCTTCAGCAACTTGCACTCCTTGGCAAAATTCGAACTCTTTCAAACTTCAGCAACTCACTGCAATGCTTCACTCTCAGAGCAGATTCGCTTTCCAGCTGTGAAAATGAGTGAAGAACTTCTCCATTTTATAGCTAAAATTCGAATTCTAGAAGAAGTTAATTTTAGCCAGTGCCATTAAACTCCACTACTCCACTTCAAGAATTCGAATTTTCCCTCTCTGGTGTTTCTGACACTTGTCTCCAGTCGTCGGGAATATTATTCTTCTAGAAAATATTCTGCTCTGGAAAATTCATCTTCGAAGAGCTTAATCAAAATCATCTAGGCAATTCCCTTTAGATTCATCGTTCGAAGAAAATTCACTCACAAAACTCATTTTATTTACGTTTGCCTTAGAAAATTTAAAATTCTCCCTTAGGAAAATTCATAACTCAAGCACTGATTAAATTCTTCACTGAAAGGTGCCGGCGAAGCTTGAAAGATTTAGAAATCCATTCATCATTGCGAAAGTCCAGTACCCAAAAGCAAATTTTCGTCAGAATGTCTCGAATTCATGGGTACCCAACGAACGGGTTCATTTAAATTTTCGAATTTTGAACCTTAGAAAAATATCATTTCCATCATTTTAAACTCGTTCTTCGCCTGCGATCACTTTGTGTAGCTCTGACCTCTCGAAAAAATTGAAGAACTTGAAATGTCCTCATCTCTGACTTCATCACTGAGAAAAATTGCTCGCCTTGGAAAATTTTATCAATTGAGTTCTAGGCATATTTTCAATAATCTTCCTTAGAAAATATTTTAAAATCCTCTTGCACCTTCGAAAACTTGCCTTAGAAAATTTTGTTGATTGCCAGTGGAGAGGAATTTTTTTCTCATAGAAAATTTTTATTCATTCCCGGCATGCCTTGTACATTTTATCTCCACTTCATCCCGTATCACTTCACACTTAGAAAAAGTTCATTTAAAAGCCCAACGCCTTAGATAATTTTAACACTTAGAAAATATTTCATTTCTTACCTGAGGCGCCTAGCACACTTCAAAAATATTTCAACTCCTTCAAGATTTTTAAAATCACCTTATAACTCCCTCAACATAGGCGCACACCTCACTTTAACTCTTAACACCTTCAAATATTTTCCACGCCTTATAACTCCAACGCCTAGCAAAGTTTTCACTAAGGCCTACCACCTTGGGCGCATATCACACCTTGAGAGGGAATTTAAAAAATCACGCCCACCACCTTTCCTTCACCACCCTTGGCGCATATCATACTTAACTTACCTTGGGCGCATTTTACACATGAAGAGGGATGACGCCTTTCTTTTACCATCTTTCACCATGTCTTGGTAACATTTTCGCCTTATTCACCACCCTTAATTACTTTTCACATGCAAACATGGGCGCATTTCCTTGTAGGAGGAGGACGAACTTGCAAATGCCTTGACTTTTCAACTTCCGATTTTTGTCCTTACATGGCCCAGTTTGGGCGCATTTTAGCCTTGAAGAAGGACGAGTTTGCTTTGACCTTGTTGACTCTTTGAAAGTTGGGCGCATTTTCATGCTTGTGAAGGATGGGCGCATTTTGACCCCTGAGGCGGATTTCTCATACTTAGAAACTTTTTCAACTTTTTCCTCTTCCATTTTGGGCGCATTTGGACCCCTGAGCAGGATGAAATTCTGTTGACTTTCTTTGACTTCTCTCACCCTAGGCGCATTTTGCCCTGTGTGGTGGATGAACTTGTATCTTGAATTTTTTATGCCTCTTCATCAATCTGGGCGCATTTTGCCAGGCCTGCTGGACGAGACTCCAGACTTAGACAAGATTTTCATCATCCTCGCCAGCCTACGTGCCCTGCTATTTATAGTAAGTTCTCTGAATTTGTACCTCTGAAGCTCGGAATGGCCTGAAATTTCAAACATAGCTTCTTCATAACCTTTTCAACCTGTCGACACTGCAACTTTTAGTCACCCTGCTATTTATAGCCTGTTTCTGAGGGTGGCTTACTAAAAATAGTAAGCTCTTGATTCTGATAGCTCCCAAGCTCCGATCGACGTGAAATTTGAATGAGGCGATCCTCACCACGTGACTTGCTGGCTGACACTGATGCATGCAGCTGATTTACTATTTTTAGCACGTTTCCAATTGACTTACTATAAATAGTAAGTGTTCCGTTTGACTTGAAATTTCACGGCGGATAGCTTGAAAGGTTGTCGCGATGGTTTACATCGGTTTTCGAAGATTTTGACTTTTGATGCCTATTTTTAGGCTCGATTTAAACCTAATTTGCATTGCATCGTATCAAAAGATCTCCGTGTTCTGCGGCTTGCTCGTGATCTGGACTTCTTGGGAAGCGCTGCGGGACATTTTGCTAAAAATAGCAAGTTCCTTATTGAGTGAGAATCTCGTTTGCATGTCACACCATCGCGAAGCTCTCGAAAAACCATCGGAATCACGACATGCAAAGAAAAGCCGACGCCAAACCCTAAAATAGCACCGGAAGGCTGAATCCTGAAAGTGGTCATCTCGGCTTGCATGTTACATCGTCGCGAAGGTCCCGAAAAACCCAGAAGGAATATCCGGACATGCAAAGAAAATCTCTGCATCTGGACCCTGAAATTAGCCCTGGAAGCCGGACTGCTAAAAATAGTAAGTTATCCGTTTTTGCTCAAATTTGGCATGCAAGCAGCCTGGTACACTCTGAATGCAGTGTGATGATCGGAATCTCAAAATAGCTGACAAATTGCCCTGAATTTCACACTTACTAAAAATAGTAAGTACCTTGGAATCTGATGAAACTTGGCTGGAAGCCCGCTGGATGCCTGCTGACAATATTGTTAAGTTCAATTTTCAATTTTCTCGCTTTACTTGACCTTGAATTGACCAAAAATGATGAAACCCTAATTTTAAACTTGGCCAATATTTTCACGTTTAAGCTCAAAGACGACACAACCCCCGGAAGACGGACACCAGAAAGGAGACAGAGCGAGAGAGAGAGGAAAAACCCAAGCCAAAAGACCGGAACGGAGCAAAAATAAGGGGGTCCCCATTTTGAATGGGGCGATGTGTGAAAAGGTCACAACAGAAAGGTTTGCAACTTTCTCTACTAGCAGCCGGGTGGGAGTCTCATTTACTTTACTTATACCAAACCAGATTTATGCTTTTCTGTCAGCTATCTTTCTAGATTTATGCAGGAGCTGAAGCAATGTCATTGTGTTGCAACTAACACAAGCATGTTTTACGATATGTCTGAGGCACACTTGATTATGGTCTGAAATACAATAACTTTCAGTTTTTCTTGCAAGAATATGTCAACTCGGACTATGTTGGATCTCTTGATGACAAAAAGTCAACCACAGGATATATTTTCATCTTGGATCCGAGCCTATTTCCTGGATTAGTAACAATCAAACCGTTGTTTGTCATGTCCCTGAAATAGTGACACTTTGATAACAAAGAAGCATAATTAAAATAGTTAACCATTTGATATTACATAATTATAATTGTCAAAGACAATATTATAATTATGAATAAATAACGTCATAAATATTGTAATGATATAATAGATATTAAAGTATATAAAAATCAATATAAAATATAAACATAAAATAATATTATAATTACGATTATAAATATATTGGATAATATAATATTCAAAATATAATACACAAATTATATTAGAAATAAATTACAAATATAAAATACAAAATATAATAATATAAATCAGAATTTAAATAAAACACCAAATAAATAAATAGAATAAATAAGCAATATAATACTATAAATATTATACTAAATATAAAACAACAATAATCTAAATTACAATTATAATGGCTGATCATATTAAATAATGAGCAAGTCCCTAGCATAAAGGCTTCGATCATGCTTAAGACAAAGGCTCCCTAAAGTCAGCGTTTCCCTTAAAGGTGGCGATGCTTGATGATACATTTCCTCCAAGGCAACGGTTGGTAGATATTTAAGTGGATCGCTGGCTAAGGGACTGGGGGATACATAAAAAGGTGGTTAGAAGGAATAAAAGTCAAAATATATTCTGACAAGATTCAGAAAGGAACAAATCATCGTGGCAGGTGAAGAAGAGGAAATATCTACAGGCCCAGCAGTGGTAAGCATTTTATAAATTTTAAATATGGGATGGAAGAAAACATCAACATTCGTAGCTGGAGAGAGAAGAAAGAAAGGCAGATATCTCTGCTGCTCGATACAGCAAGGTAAGTGCTATTACATGATAAATAAGGGTGGACAACTTATTTATATACATACAAAAATAAGAATTGTTAACTACAGATGTGAATTTCAGTTCTTGCTGATTAACAAATATGTAATAACAATTGATGCTTTATAAATATATTTTAATATATTGTGTGGGACAAATATATTTAAATATATTTATAATTGATGAATATACAATTAAGGATTGATAAATATATTTAAACAAATATATTGATAAATACATTAGGAATATAGATAGTCAAGATTAATATATATATATATATATATATATATATTTCATGAGATTAAATTACAATATGGCAAAATACAATTTACACATAAGAATATAAATAGTATATAATCACATTCTAATTTATGATAATATGTAATAAGTATATATATATTCAGATATATAGATTATGATGACTATTTATATACAGATATAGATAAGTTTGATTATGAAATATACGATACGAGTAATATATATATATATATATGAACAATGATATGGGGAAGAATACATATGCACTACCTATATAATGATATTAGAATAGAATACATGTACACATATTCATATAGAAATAAAGATATATATAAATTGAGTTATTTAGAATGTACTTATCTAGATAATGGTGCTTGCAGCAAGTACTGAGCCTTATAAATAATTATGATGCTTAATATAATTACGGATGATAGGTTCTTAGTTGTTGAGTTACACTAATGATATCTTTTGAGTGCAAAGAAACAAGAACAATTCAATCTTAGGAAGATACATCATCGCATCAAGATCGGGCTCAGGGAAATATGTCTGAAAGAGGTCCAGTGAGTACGTCAATCAGAGGTAAGTACCCTCAACCAATTGATATAACATTGAGGTTTATATAATCAAATTCCAGTTCCTCTAATAGTGGGTTATAGTGTAGTAACTAACTTATATCTTTTTAGAATCAATATCAGTGAATGTTCTCATCTGAGATGATTTATGAATTCAATAAGATAAGTGAATGCTATTATGACTTTACTATTACCTTGAAGAATAGTCTTCGGACCCCAATCCCCTTTCGCTAACACTCGATAAGGATAGGGAGTGTGTGTAAGGGAAAGGCGGGTAAATCCACCCAATGTTGGAAGGAGCCCAAGACGGGTAACCAATCCTTGAGGGTGTCCAACTCGAGATGGTGCACGCGCCCTTCGCACAGTAAATCTACCATCCGACGAGGTTAGGAAAAGGAATGAGGTGAAGATCTATTCCGATCAAGAGTAATATCAGATCATGTTAGTTATGCACTAGTTGATAATAATGCATTTCATTTATCTTATTCCATCAATCTTTTATTGATCTTTATCAAACAATCTTAAAAATCAAAAATTTAATTTGAGCATTTTGATGTCACTATTAAGGGGACATTGCATTGTTGCTCTTTCATCCACCAAGGCTGAATATCGTGCCGCACAAGGAGCTATGTGTGAAGCAATTTGGTTATGTCACATTCTGGCTGACACGGATATTTTTGAGAAGTCACCTATTCTTTATTGCGACAATCAAGGGGTGTTGAAGATTGTGAAGAATCCAGTTTTTCATGAAAGAACAAAGCATATTGAGGTTGAATGTCATTACATTTGTGAACAAGTCTTGCATCACTACATTCAACTCCAATACTACCCAACAGATTCTTAGATAGCTGATATACTCACCAAGTCTCTTGGCAAGGTAAAATTTGAATTGTTTCGGGGGTACATTTGTAAGAACAATGTAATAAGGGGGGGAATGTTAGCATAATATTATATTGTTGATTAGCAGCGGTGGGTATACAGTTAATTGTTTCAGTTAACCTGTCTTGTTCAACCACTCAATTCTTTTTGGTATATATGCTTCTATTGAGATTGAATATAGCATCAAATATTTATCTCTTCATTATCATCTTTCACCATCCTATCAAGGAGCTAAGTGGCAAAAGTATTATAATATACATAGCCATAATATTAGCCTTCAAATTAGCAAAAAAAATGGAAATAAAACATAAAGTAGGTTCCCTAGAAAGCATGTCAAGTACAACATTATTTTTTACCTAAACATATATATCAAAATCATAAGCTTGAAATTTAATCACCCACTTTTGTTGTCTACCATTCAAAACCCTTTGATTGAAAAAAAAACTAAGACTATTGTGAGGAGTTTTGACTACAAACCTACTGCACATAAAGATATCCCGTAATTTTGGCCAAGACGTGCTTGATGGCCAACATGTCTTTGCCGCAAATAGAGAATCGTTATTCTAACCCTTTTAGCTTCTAACTCTCAAATGCTATAGGATTCTCATTTTGCATTAAGACCATTCTAATCCCCTCCACTAAAGCTTCATATGGTAAAACAAAAGGAAGTGAAAATTTGGGAATAGACAAAATGATACATGAACTCTTTAACTCTAAGCTTATCAAAAACTCGTCATGCTAACTATGACCATGAGAAGGCTCCCTTCATTTTTAAATCTATCAATAGTATTGATAACCTTGAGAAACTACTTAGAAACCTTCTATAATAGTTGCAAAGGCCAAAGAAACAATCTAAATGAGTCAATGTCTTTGGAGGGGGCCATACTAGAATTGCTTGTAATTTCTATTGGTCTATTTGAACACCCTTTGAACTGATTATGTGCCCCAAGTATACGATTTTTGTCATTCCAAAATCACATTTGGATTCCTTAGCAAAGAAAGATCATTGTTCTAGAATGCCAAGTGTACCTCATCAAGATGCCTTAAGCGATCCTCCCATACCTTCATATAAATAAGAATATCATCAAAGAATACTAGTAAAAATTTTCTTAATTAATTTATGAATACTTATTTCATGCAAGATTGGAAGGTCATTGGTGCATTTGTCAGGCCAAAAAACATGGCCAAAAACTCAGAATCTCCATAATGAAATTTGAAATTCATCTTGTATACATATAACTCTCTTACCTTGATTTGATGATACCCTAAGAAAAAATCAATCTTGGAAAAATAAAGCACTTCATGTAGCTCATCTATCAATTCATCAATCCTAAAAATGGGATACCTATTCTTGATTTTCTTCTCATTGACAGCCCAATAGTCAATGCACATCCTCATTGTGTCATCCTTCACCAAAACCACTGAAAATGCAACACAACTAGAGGTCAACCAAATGTACCCCATGTATATGAATTCCTTATCTGCCTTATCTCTTACTTGTGTCTATGGCAATGGTAGAAGAGAGTAGTGATGATAGGCTTGGACCTTGTCGCAAGCTCTTTAATATGCTGAAACTCTTTATCCAATGGTAATCCTAAAGGTATATATCATGCCCCCGAAATTCCAACACTAAAATACACAAATAACCCAGCATTGAAATACAAATAGATAAATAAAATACATATTAAAAAATATAACAATAAATATTAGCAACTTTTATTATCATAATATAATATTCTAATATCATGATTTAATATTATTATAATTAAAATTATGTAATGTCCCCATTCTTTCGCGAGCATCAGACATGGTGGATTAGCCTATAACATCAACCCTCGTAGGCTAATGGTTCTGGATAGAGGGTCACTTGAACGGGCACTTGGTCGTGAATTTGCAGTATTGATATCCGGACTCTGGTGACGTGGTGAATTTGCACGTTTGGCGTGTTATTGGAGCTTAAAATTATGGTCTTCACCATTTATTTCACCTTCTCAGGCTTAGGGACCATGTGTCTATTATTTAAAGGGGTCACTTTATATTTTTCAGTTACTATTCATTGATAAAGTGAAAAAAGAAACAACTTAAGTGAATAGTGCCATTTTAATGAATAGTGATATAAAGTGAAAATTATAAAAGGAGAAGACAAAGTTCGAACTTCTCATGCTTGGTTATATTTTGCTGATTGAAGTTTGGAAGTGTGGAGTTTGTGGAAGAGAGAAACTAGGGTTTCTCAATTTCAGCAATGGGTAAGCCTGGTTTGGGCTTGTAGTTAGGATTTTATGCATCTTGAAGGTGTGAAAGACCACCCTAAAGTGCAGGTTTGAGTTTTGCTTGATTCGTGGGAGCCATATCTTGCTGTTTTCAAGTGTTAGAAGTCATCCATTGCAAGAGAAATCGCTGTTGGAGGTTCCATTCACGTTTTTGAGGTCGTGGCTTGCTTTTTGAAGATTGTTGGAGCTGATTTTGACCACCTACAGCCAGCCGCCTTCAAGTGAGGGTTTCTACATCTTCTACTAAGAAAAACGCCTTCTCTTAGTTGCTGCTATCTTGTCTAAAGGGGGCGCCCTTGGTATTGGAAACATTTTCTTCAATCATTTGGCGGGAGAAAGTTGTAAGTAAATTTTTATGTGTATTATGGTGGCCGCGGGTACTGTAGCAAGCACTGTTCACAGTGCATTTGGCTGTAAGTTAAAATCTATGTTATTTGATGTATCCGTTGAAACCCAATGAAAGTTGTATTTTGGATGCAATCTATTATGTATGAAGAAGGTGTCTTGGCAATTAAATCAAGTCATTATTTGCGTTGTCATATTAGTTTAGTATATCTTGTGTTCCCATTATATGCACATGCTTGTTAAATTTATGTCTATCATTGGCATTAAGCATCAAACACGAGTAACACAAGAAAGACAAACACCAACACCCTAATCAGACCTACAAGCACAGTGAGATCATTGCAGTAGAGGCTCGTGTTGGTTTCAAAAGAGAATTTCAAGAATTAAATTTGGGGGTTTTTGAGTCAAGTCCAGTTTGGCTCATCACAAATTATCAAATGAATATTAATCAACCAAACAATAATGTGGTGAAGGCATAGATTTATATCAAGGCAGGCCGACCTCCCAAGAAGGCTTGAATCCCGACCGACTCCCTTGATCATTAATGGATAAATATAAACCATCATTCTGGCCAACCCATAATCTCAATGCTCCAAAGACAAGTAACATTAAAATGAGGGATTAGTGGCGATAAAATAAATACATCGTGAGAGTAGTAATTAAAGGATACATCGATAACATTTTAGAGAATGACACTATTACATAAGAGCCATCAACAATCTCACACTGATGATGGAGCGATTAGTAAGAGAAAAAAGTGGGACTAATTCTTCGCTGTGATTAGTTAAAATCAGTCTTCCTTAACAAAAGGACATGTCCCTAACCCAGAGAGGGATATAGTAGAGTTGTCTTTTTCTCCACTGACGGAGATTGAAAAGGAAGGACAGATAAGGAGATTTGAAGGATAGATATGTGTAGGGTATAGGGACAAAAATAGGAGATTTCCTGAGCAAAACAGCAGATAATCATGAAAGAAGAACCACTAAGAAATCTGAAACAAAGAACAGGTTCGAGTAGATCTATGAAGGAAAGAGTGGATATATGGATCAGTCAGAAATATGAATAAGCAACAGACATAACCAGATAAGTATATTATTGCAAGAATATATAGGGACAGTAAGTTTACATATATATATATATATATATATACGATATGCAATAATGATGCTTGCAACAATTATTGAGCCTTATAAGTTACGTTTCTTTAATATGAATATGGATAATAGATTCTTATGCATTTGATTTAAACTAACAATATATTCTGAATATTAAGGACAGATCGATTGAAGGAGAAGAACATACAGACCAGCGATCACAAGGGAAACCGGTCCATTTCATCACGACAGATTATTATTATCAGATATATATATATATATATCTGCCAATCATTGTTTTACATATGTATACATATTGCTTAAGGATATTAAAGAATATTTAAGTATATGTTCTTATGATAGACTATGAGATATGCTTGATTGACTGAAACCCACCTTGTAGGAAGGGCTTCGGGTGTAAGTAAAAGGGGTAAACAAGGCTAAGTAAGTAGGTCGTTCTAGCGTTGACCGAAATGGCTCCTAGGACCAGAGGGCACTCACGTAGAGAGCCAAGTAACCCACTTATGACCCCCACTCAATTCCACAAGACGACAAGTCTCTTTAGGGGGATTGAGACATTGATGGGGAAAGCAGATACAAGCCGCCAAGTAAAAGGATTGTGGTAGAAATCCCCTTAGAATTGGTGAAGAAATAGCTTCAAGCAGACCCATCATGTCCCTTCTTACAAATCCTAATATGCTTGCATTATTGATAATCTATAGATGTGATATAATTGCCTAACTCTAATAAGTAAGCACATATAGATATATTTGCATATATTCTTCTTGTGGTGATTGCAAGATGCAAATCAAGAATTGCATCATTAAAGAGATTTATTTCGTAAGAACGAACCCCTAACCCTAATTTCTTAAAATTTGTGATCAATGGTCAAATTCTAGGGCAAATCACAAGAGGGACATTACAGTATATCACTGATATGCTTATCCAAAATAGACTAAACATCAACATGATACAATTTCTCGCCTATAGAATATTCTATAGTTCTCACCAAACACTATGCTACCCAAGCTACTTGTCCTTTGTGAAATGACCTTTCCATCCTCTCAGCTAAGAAAACTCTTGGAGTTGCATTTGCAATACCACAATGCATTATTTCCTTAACCTCTCACTTGAATTTCTGCTCCGTCATTGTAATAATCACCCCTAATTTTTTATTTTTCTTTTGAAAATTTTGCTAACTGAAACTGAGATACAAAGCAAATGTCCAATGCCACTTTCTAATCACCTAATTGTCGAGATGGGTAAGGTGGGAGCATACCATGAAAGGACCACACCAAATAAATTACAACAGTTGAAAGATATGCACTAGACAACAAGTCGGCCAAACCCACTTACTCAACGAAGTGCTATGCAACTAAAAATAAAGACACTTCTTGATTATTCAACAAAGTGTACAATACAATGAAAATAAGCACTTCACAATTATTCAATGCAATGCAATTATAAATTGTGCTATAAAATCCACTTATTCAAAGCAGTGAGCAGATTCGAACTTCCACTTGTTTAGTGGGGTGAGTAAATTCAAAAACTTTCCACTTATTAAATAGGGTAAGTACATACATCAATGAGCAAAGCCAAACCCACTGAAGGTACTACCATCCAATTGTTTACAATGTTATATCAGTTGCAAATCAACTCACACAAACTACTGCAACACTCCATTAATCAAGGATAATCAATGTAAACAATAACCAAACAAGTAGTATACCTCAGATAGATGAAAATAAGGAAGGTTGCAGATCTGATATCAACTGTAACATGCTACAACAAGTCTCGACAGCAAGGGAAATCACCCAAAAAACTCCATCAGCTCGTGGCCAACACAGCTCTAACAAACATAGGCTGATTCACCTCCTCAAATAACTCCAAAACAATGCCCACCAATATCAAACAAAAAATTGTGGGTCTGAATTAAGTAATAGAGTGTGTTAGGCTGCTGATATGACTGTAACAGCAGCTGCAAGCACCATGAGAATCATCGAACTCCACAAAAACTGGCAAACATCGCCTCCAAAGATCTAAATCCAACATCTCACCCCAAACACCACCAACCAGGTCAGAATATGCAAGAAAGATGGGGCAATTTCATGCCCAAATTCTCATGCCACTTTCCAATAGCGGCACTGAAATATCCCCCTTAGTTATTTTTTTAAATTACCACCAACATTGCACCCATTAACGTTAGCCCAATAATCAAAAACAGCTGAAAGGGAACGCTCCACTTATCTGATCACCAAGATCCCAATGTGGGCGAGGTGAGAGCATTCGGTGCAATGGGATTGTTAGCAATAAACTAAACTGAGATTACAATGTTGGAAATGAAAGTGTAGGCAGTGAACCAACTATGAATTCCGCTCTACTACTTATTCAAAGGGGGGAAATTATTACAATTATTTAAACTAAAAACTCAATCACTTATTCAGCGAGAGTAAGCAAAACTGAAATGTAAAATACTCAACCACTTACTCAGCGGGAGTAGAAATTACAAAATGAAATATGCTGGAAATTAAAGGTTAATTCGGTACTACTGAAACCAGCAATTACAATATGCTTCTTTACAATGATTTATCAATGAAGTCTGTTCCAATCTTCAATACAATAATTACACAATATTCCTTATGACAACTATGAGTGAGAACATTAAGAAATATTGCATAAAGCTGGAATAACCAGGTCTGATATAAAAACCAGCAAACTAAAACTCAGACCAGCAAGCTATGATCACACCAAAATGCTCGAAGCTTAAACCACACTTCACCAAATGAAACAAAACTGAAAGCACACCTTCTCAAATGCTAGGCAACCAAGAAACATCAATAGACAAAGCACAAGCAACACCAAAATTACCCACCAAGGAAACCAAAGCAGCAAAGGCAAGGTACGGCCTATGAGGGAGGTTCACCTTGTCTCAAAAATCGACCACTCACTTATAAAATTTGCAAATTTGCACAATGAGGCACCTAGGCCATAGGAACATATGGAGCAAACACCTAGAATGATATTAAATTCATACAATGGCTTATGAATGAAATTCACCTACAGCCATATCCAAACCAGCAACCTGTAAACCGATAAAATCATCAAAAACTTCAACAATGATGCTCAATCTGCAATCTCTGAATGAGAAGCAGTATCTATTCAGCTAGCTGTTATCTTTCAAACATGGAACTAAATGCTTGCTAGGAGGTATGCATTCCTCGAAGCCATAAACCTAAAACCAATTCGGAAGCAATTCGATATGATAAGCAATGGATACCAAAAGAATGAGCAAAGACCTGGTTATATAGAACTTGAGGTGACTCTTCAGCTTCCATCATTTTCCTCCAAAAGGGACACCCAAGCCTTATTGAAATATTTTAATTTTTTTAAAACATTAATCTCCCCTTCATTTAGGCATCCAAATCCCAAGAGAGGATATTAACCTTAGAAATATTAAAATTACCTCTTAATGAGGCGTCCACCATCAAAGGCCACATTTTAAAACATCTTTAAGTCATAACACTAGGCCAAAGGGGCCAATATCAAAATATAACATTAATGACTTAAAATAATTCATTTCTCCAAAATGCACCTCAAAAACCAAAACCAAATATACTCGCTGCCTTTCCAGAAATAGAAGAGCACATTGAACTGCTGCCAACCTGAGCACTGCTAGAAATGGAACTTACTAAAAATAGTAAATTCAAAAATTTGCCCATTGCATTTGCATGTCATATCATTGCGAACCCCTCAAAAAACCCAGAAAGGATCCACAAACCAAATTCCAAAACTCCAACATGCAAACCCCTGAGAAAGCCAAAAACCTCCAAACAACTGGAAATCCTAATTTTACCTCCGACAAGCCTACGGGCCTCCGGAATAGGCTGACGGGCCACAACATTGCTTACTACTGAGAAGGGAACATTACAGTCTGGCCTCCTCGAGATTGCTTGTCCTCAAGCAACCGCAAGTCTAGATGCTGCAAAATTTGTTCACCTTCCCACATTGCATCCTCAAATGGAAAGTTGCTCCATTTCACAAAGTACTCTTTGATTGTTCTTCTCCTCAAAGAGCGCTCTCTAGTATCAATGATCTCCTCAGGAATCAACACCAACTATCCTTCTCTGTCCAATGGAGGCAACTCTGAAGTAGCAACCACATTGTGCCCAAGCGCCTTCTTGAGGCGTGACACATGAAAAACATTGTGCACCTTGCTACTAGCTGGAAGCTCCAACTCATACGCCACTTCACCAATCCTCTTGATGACTCTGTATGGTCCATAGAAACGTGGCTTGAGCTTTTCTCAACCACTCTTCTCAAGAGAAGACTGTCTATAGGGTTGAAGCCTCAAATAAACCATATCTCCTACTTCAAATGAACATTCAACACGTTGTTGGTCAGCGTACATCTTCTGCTGGTTCTGAGCATGGTGGAGGTTATCCTTCAATGATCTCAAGATGTCTTGACTTTGCCGCAACATATCCTTCGCTTGAGGAGCTCTACTATCACCAAACACCAAATCTACGAAGCTAGGAGCTTCATAACCATAGAGAGCCACAAAATGAGACATCTTAATTGACATGTGATAGGAAGAGTTATAACAATACTCTCCCAAATGAAGCCATTTCACCCATGCTCTTTGCTGCCCTGAAACATAATTTTTGAGGTAGCCTTCCAACTATTTGTTCACAATCTCTAATTGACCATCTATTTGCGGGTGATAAGTAGTGCTTGGAGTGAGCACTATTCCACTCAATATGAAAATCTCCTACCAAAAAGTACTGAGGAACTTGTTGTCCCTATCACTCACAATATTTCGAGGCAATCCATGAAAACGTAACACTTCTCTAAAGAACAACTCAGCTACTTGAGTTGTTGTGAATAAACTTGTAATAGCAAAGAAGTGAGAAACTTGGTCAATCTATCCACCACAACATAAATGCAATCTCTCCCTTGCACCTCTAGCAACCCTGTGATGAAACCCATCGCAATACTTTCCCATTTCTGATTAGGGATCGGTAGAGGCTGCAACAAACCAACTGGAAAAGAATGCTCATTCTTGTTCATCTAACAAGCTGGACTCTCCCTTATGTAGCGCAACACTTCTTCCTTCATCCTTTTCCATGAAAATCTTTCACGGATCTGCTTGTAAATCTTAAAATATCCCTGATGACCAACAAGAGGAATTTCATGAAAAGACTGCAAAATCTTCTTCTTAAGCTTAGATTTTGGCACCAAGACGATTCTACCCTTATACTGAATCAATCTGTCAACCAACTAGTATCTTTCATCTTGCAAATGACCTTCTACAATGCTGGTTGCAAACTGATATTTTGTATAATCAGCAGCAATTAGCTCCCTCCAATCTGCAGTAAGCTCAACCAAAGAGTTCAAATGAGCTCTTCTGGAAAGAGCATCAGCCACTATGTTGTTTCTTCCTCTAACATACTCAATGTCAAAGTTGTAATCTTGAAGCTTACTCACCCACTTCTGTTGCCTTTCATTCAAATCTTTCTTATGCATGAAGTGCTTAAAACCGTTATGATTAGTCCTCACCACGAACTTGCTTCCCACCAAGTACTGTTTGAACTTGGCTAATGTGTGCATGATTGCAAGCATCTCCTTAACACAGATAGAATATGTTCTTTCAGCTCCTCTCAATTTTCTGCTCTTGAAGGCAATAGGATGTTTGTCTTGCATGACAACAGCTCCAACTCCTCCTGAAGCATCACACTGCAATTCAAAAGGCTTACAGAAATCGGGTAGAGCCAACACTGAACACGAGCTCATAATGTGCTTAAATTTATCAAATATTCCTTGTGCTTTATCCGTCCAAAGGAAAGCTCATTACTTTGTAAGATCAATGAGGGGGCCTGCCATTTGAGAATACCCCTTCACAAACCTTCTGTAAAAGCCACTCAACCCCAAAAATCCCTTCAAATGTGACACATTCTTTGGAGGTGGCCAATCTAGGATAGATTTTATCTTCTCTAGATCAACTTTGACACCCTTAGAGCTGATAATGTGACCAAGATAAAGCAGCTCCGTCATCCCAAACTCACATTTTGATTCTTTTGCAAACAAACATTTTGCCTCAAAAATACTAAGCACTTCCTCCAAGTGCTTGAGGTGCTCTTCCCATGACTTGGTGTAAATGAGGATATCGTTGAAGATGAGCACGAACTTCCTCAACTATTGCCTAAAGATTTTGTTCATGCAGGACTGAAATGTTGCAGGAGCATTTGTCAAACCGATTGCATGACAAGGAATTCAAAATGCCCAAAATGACATCTAAAGGCAGTTTTTTCAATATCCGCCTCCCTCATTCTTATCTAATGATACCCTGACCGAAGATCAATTTTGGAAAAGTACATGGCTCGATGAAGCTCATCAATAAGCATGTCTATCCTAGGGATAGGATATCGGTTCTTAATGGTCTTCTGATTCAACGCACAGTAGTCCACACACATGCGCATTGTACCATCTTTCTTTTTGACCAGCACCATTGTTGAAGCGAAGGCGCTCTTGCTTGTGCGAATGTGGCCCATATCCAAGAGTTCTTTGATAGCATTTTGAATCGCATCCTTCTGCTTCTTTGGACAGCGGTATGGAGTTGTGACAACCGGTTTGCTCCTTCAAGCTCTTTCACATGCTCACAACCTCTTTCAAGAAGTCTCCTAGGTGGAATACTCCCAAAGACTTTGCTCTTCTTAGTAATCAAAGCTTGAATATCTGCATGATAGTTCCTTTTATCCTCCACCGAATAAACTAGTAAAATCAAGCATTTTGCTTCCCACTCAACTTGATCATGGCGGATCAGCCTTTCCATTCTCTTGAAAGACACTATTCGAGGGCCTCCATTTGACATCCCTCTCAACACTACCCTCTTACCATCAAATTGAAACTTCAGCTCCATTGTTTGCAAGTTCAATGAGATCTCACCAAGAGATCACAACACCAGTATCACCAATGCCAACAACATAAAAATCATCTTTTACTTCATAGTTCCTCAACTACATGGAGAGGTTGGGAATCTTCCTAGTGCAAGACATTGTGAAGCCATCGGCCACCATCACCTTGAAGCCTTCAAAATCTTCTGTCTTCAAACCTCTCTTAGCCACCAAGCCTTCATCTATGAAATTGTGAGTTGCTCCAGTATCAATGAGAGCAACAATTTGTTGTGATCCAATCACTCCACAAACCCGAAAAGACTCATTCTTTTCAATGCTTGAGATTTGTGCCAAAGCACTCCCTCCTCCAATGTCTTTTGGCTTCTCTTCAAGAGCCTCTTCTTCATCACTACTTGTTGATTCGTACTGCTAATCAGACATATCAGATTCTGATCCGGAATCAGAATATGCTTCCATGTGATGTGCTTTGCCCTTTCCATAGCATTTGTGACCCTTTGACCAAGGCTCACGACATGTATAGCAAACTCCATCCTTTCTCAACTGCTCACGGAGCTCTTCTAACATCCTCTGTGGAAACTTCTTTCGCTGATTTGATGAATGCTTCTTATCCTTCTTATGACTAAAGGATTTCGATTGAAATTTTGGCTTTGGGGCAGCCAACATCATGCTCCTGGATTTCTTGATTGCTTTGTCAAGAGTTGGTGGATCAAAGGCTTTGACCCATCCCTTCAATGGCTCCATCAATCCTCCAGTAAACAACACTACAAACCTTCCTTCAGTAATGTTGGGCACCACTATTGACAACCTTTGGAATTCAGCAACATATGCATCAAGTAAACCATGTTGCTTCAGCTACGCCAATTCATGGAATCTTACTTCTGGATCTTAGGTATCAAATCTTTCTATCAGCCTGTTGGTGAATTCTTCACAGATTTGGATGAGGTTGTGGCCAAGAGTGACCAAACTGTGGTACCACCATTCGTGAGCAGCTTCATCCAAGTGCAAGATGGCGAATTTAATGGCATCCTCTTCCGGCATCAATCTAAGAAAAAGATAGTTGTCAAGCTTTTGCACCCACAACCTTGCCATACACTTATCACTCCCATCAAAATGGGCCAAGGTCACGTTTCCAAGAGCATGATGATAATCTGTTCTAGGATTCAAAGGAGCACGATATTCAGCTCATCCGCCACTCCTATTTCTTTGGTTCATGAACTGATCAAAGGTCCATTGGTCTCTGATCTCAGTGGGTAATCAGGCATACTCCATGTAGGCTTGTCTAGCATCATCCACCAAAGGTACCCCGGTCTCCGCTGGTGGTTCCTCCCTTTGAGTGAAGGTAGGAAAAAGAGGTCCAGAGGCTGATCCTCTAGTAGATGCAACATGTTGGCCGATAGTTCTATCTCTTCCATTGGTTTCTAAACCACTATTCTCTCCAACATCATTTTGTTGAGGTTGGGGCTGATTTTGTCACTTGCTGATCTAGTTTTGCTAACAAGCGTGACATCATATCCAACATATTATCAAACTTCCTTTCGGCTCTAGCTTCTTTCTCCTCCATTGAAAGTCTAGGACCCTCTGACATGGTCTCAACTACTTTACCAGTGTCTCTCAAAGCCTCTAAAAATGTCTCTACCTCTAGAACTGGTGGATTCTGATACTGAGTTCTTGTCTGACCTCTAGTGTAGCATCTGAATTCTCTGTCACTCATCTGACAATTGAACTCTGTTTGTCACAAGATGGCAGGATCTTGGGCTTTGATACCATTGAAATATCCCCCTTAGTTTATTTTATGAAATTATCACCAACAATGCACCCGTAAACATTATCCCAATAATCAAAACCAATTGAAAGGGAACCCTCCACTTATTTGATCACCAAGATCCCAATGTGGGCAAGGTGAGAGCGTTCGGTGCAAGGGGATCGTTAGCAATAAACTGAACAAGATTACAATGCTGGAAATGACAGTGCAGGCAGTGAACCGACCATGAATTCCACTCTACCACTTATTCAGTGGGGCGAAATTATTACAATTATTTAAACTAAAAACTCAACCACTTATTTAGCGGGAGTAGAAATTACAAAATGAAATATGCTGGAAATTAAAGGCTAATTTACAATGATTTATCAATGAAATCTGCTCCAATCTTCAATACAATAATTACACAATATTCCTTATCACAAATATGAGTGAGAACATTAAGAAATATTGCATAAATCTGGAATAACCAGGTCTGATATAAAAAACCAGCAAGCTATGATCACACCAAAATGCTTGAAGCTTCAACCGCACTTCACCAAATGAAACTAAACTAAAAGCACACCTTCTCAAATGCTAGGCAACCAAGAAAAATCAATAGACAAAGTACAAGCAACACCAAAATTACCCATCAAGGAAACCAAAGCAGCAAAGGCAAGGTACGGCCTATGAGGGAGGTCGACGTTATCTCAAAAATCCACCACTCACTTATAAAATCTGCAAATTTGCACAATCAGGGGCTTAGTCCATAGGAACATATGGAGCAAACACCCAGAATAATTTTAAATTCGTACAATGACTTATGAATGAAATTCACCTACGGCCATATCCAAACCAGCAACTTGTAAGCTGATAAAATCATTAAAAAGTTCAACAATGATGCTCAATCTGCAATCTCTGAATGAGAAGCAGTCTCTATGAAATATTCCGAGCCAAATTTTTTCAATTTTCAAATTACAATCAGAAATGCAACACACCCGTTAGGGTTAGATAAATCAAACCAGCAGTTACAATATAACTCTTTGCCAAGAATGCGCACTCAATCTCAACAAGAGAGAGGCTGTCATATGGCAAGAGGATCGTCAGTACATTAATCAGAACTGCAACTGGAAGTAACTCTAACCAAGAATGGCGCCAAGTGATGGCGAGCATATGGTCAGAGGGTCTTAATTGAAATGCTTATACAAAACTCTAACCAAGAATGCGCCGGCGAACGACGAGCATGTGGTCAGAGGATCCCTACTATCTAATATACCGAAAGCAAACTCAACACCAAGTATGTGCTACCCAATTCCAGAATGGAAATGAGGCGACCATATGGCGGAGCAATTACATGAAATACAATACTGGAAATGGAGCTCAACGCCAAGTATGTGCACTCCTATCCAAGATGAATAGGCGCTATCATATGACGGAGCAACTAAAAAGTAAATACAATAGACTAAGCAAGGATCAGTCTCTTCCACGAAATGTGGGAAATATAATAAAGAGCTTACAAATGTGAATATTGGCTGGTTAGTACTACTAACAGCCTTACAATATAATATATCTCCTGCAAGCACGATGGATTATAGTGATAATCAAACTGCTGAAATGTAGAGCTACTCCAGAATGATTAATATGACTAAGATAAACAATCCCAGCCCTATTAATAATTTTACTAAGTCTGATATGACAGATCTGCAGTTAAAATGGTGAAATCAGCAACTCCAGAACTCACTTAAATGCTCATATCTCTCTCAATACTCACTCATTTAACTTGAAATCAGTTGCAAAACATTCTAATGATGATGACAATGAAGATGGATCACAAAAACTTCTCACAAAGACCCCTATTTATTTTGCACGACTTCCAAAGCACTTACGAAGTGAAATTGCCTGCAAGCAAGGGCGATTTACTTTAGATAATTCATAGACTTCAAATAAAATTCTGGAAACTTGCACATATGGTCGCCCTACATAGGAAAATAGATTGGAACAGTACCCAGAACAATATTATTTCTGTTTCTTGAGTTGTGAGTAAAAACAACCTACAGCCATACAAATCAGCAACTCTAAAATTGACAGAAAATACAATAACTCAACTACGGAATGTGAGAAAAACCAACTACAATGAAAGGAAACCAACTACAACTAAACCTCTCAACTAGTTGCTGTCTTTCAAGCAAGAAGTCGAGCCAAGGCTAGGAGGCATTCATTCCTCGAAGCAATCCCAAAGCCAATCCGGCAGCATAACTTTGCAAATTCATCAGATAAACAAAATGAGGACCCCGAGCTCCAATTTATAACTTCCAAAGAGCTTTCTAGAAGGTGCGCCCTAATCCCAAGCTGCTTTTAGGTTTAAACTTTGACCCAAACACTTTCTTCCCAATGGCGTACTTTCCTTGTGAAATATTAATCACTTCTCTTTTTTTAAATAAAATATAATCTCCTTCAAAAAGGCGTCCATTTTCCCTTTGAGCAATTATAAACTTTAGAAATATTAAAATATTTCCTTCATGAGAAAATACCCCTCAAAGTCCCCTTCTTTAAAACAACTGTTAAGTTATAACACTAGGCCAAGGGGTATTTTAAAAATAAAACATTTTGACTTAAAATAACTTATATCTTCGAAATGAACCCCTTAAGCCAAAAATGAGAATTACCCAATGAACTGCCAGAAGAGGAAAGTTGACTGAATTGATGCCGACTGGGACACTGCTAAAATTAGAATTTACTAAAAATAGTAAATTCCTGAAGATGCTCAGATTTGAAGATGTCACATTTGCTTTTACCGTGTGGAGATATGCTGAGGAGGTTAATTATGAGTTGAGTAACCTATCTTTCTTCTTGCCTAGAATTGTGGTTGACAGTGGTATGGTTGTTACTGTTGACTCTAGGCATCTTGAACATGAGATGTTGCACGATATTGATCTCAGTCCTTTAAGATCTTTCAGTTTGAGTATCATGGACGGTAACACTTTGGAGTTACAAGGGAGGTTAGTGCAGCATTGGCATGATGTTTTCACTGATGTGATCAGAGTGGTGCAGCAGTGGCATGGTGGGTCCTTCCTGAGATGGATTTGGGAACTTGGGATCATACTTGTTTTGGTATGGATCAGTCCTAATTTTTCTGGAATTATGATGGTATTGCTTGAGGACAAGCAATTTTGGGAAGGGCGGACTGTAATGTCCCCGTTTTTAAAACAACTGTTAAGTTATAACACTAGGCCAAGGGGTATTTTAAAAATAAAACATTTTGACTTAAAATAACTTATATCTTCGAAATCAACCCCTTAAGCCAAAAATGAGAATTACCCAATGAACTGCCAGAAGAGGAAAGTTGACTGAATTGATGCCGACTGGACCACTGCTAAAATTAGAATTTACTAAAAATAGTAAATTCTGAGAGGAGTACTCGAGAATGCCAAGGAAAAACACTTATGCAGCTCTTGAAGCCCTCATGAAACCAGGAGAATCCAGGAATCCAAACACCCCAAACTCCAGCAAGCAAACCACGAGATCTTCCAGAGAGAACCCATCAGGTAGGAAACCTAATTACGCCCTTGACTGTGAGCAACCCTGCTTTGGGAATAGGCTACCCGATGGCGAAAGGTGAATTAAAAAGCGGGGACATTACACTCCTATTCAGCTGGGTGTTATCTTTCCAAACACAAAATTGAGATACTTTGCTAGGAAACATGCATTCCCTCTGAAGCCACTTAGCCACAGAAACCAAATTTGTGACAATTGATATGATAAGCAATGGATACCAAAGATAAAACAAAAGGCACATATATAGAACTTGAGGGTGACTCTTGGCATCTGGCATTTCCTCAAAGGGGCCAAGCCTTAATGAAATATTTTAATTTTTGAAACATTTATATGAAATATCACAGAGGCAGGTACCGTTTTTCAATTAACAGATTACAACATTCAAGCAAGTGCACCCGTTAAGGTTAGATGGATAAACCGAAACGTGCAAGAAAGTAAACTCAAGATACAGAAGGGAACTCAACGTCAAGTATGTGCTACCCAATCCAAGGTGGAGTGAGGGGCGACCATATGACGGAGTGATTACAGAAAGCAAAGCTGGAAATGAAATACTGAATAATGAAACTACTCAACACCCAGAATGTGCTTGCTCACCCAGAATGGGAAGTAGCGACCATAGGGCGGAGTTATACTATTTCAAAACTAATACTGAAAGCAAACTTGAAGGAAATGCTGAATACTGAAACTACTCAACACCCAGAATGTGCTTGCTGACCCAAGACGGGAAAGTAGCTACCATAGGGCGGAGCTATAACTATTACAACTAATGCTGATAGTAAGAAGACTATTACACTGATAAGCAAGAACTTAACGGCTGTCAGTACTACTGCCAGCTTACAATCTTAAAGTGAAATCTTGCTTACAATACGAATCATCATAAGGAAGGAATTATACAATATTCATGATTTGCATTGTTGAATGTAAAGATCAATTGAAAATGACAATGAATAGACCCAACCTCGTTCGCCAGACTCGGGCAATCTTCACTGAAGTCTCCTCAATGCTCTTAGAGAACTTATCACCTCGATCAATAGAGGAGTTGCAGATTTTCTTCAAACTGCTGTCACAGACCTGCACTTTCAATTTATAACCAGCATCATAGAATCCAATAAAATGCTCGGAACTTCCTCGTTTCTCCTTCAAAAAGCTTGATATCAAATGCAAACGACTAATAGGAAGGGGGCGCTCAAATCAAGACCCAAAAGCTGGCTTAGAATGCAACAGATTTTTAATGCACAAATCCCAAGAAACAAAAAAGGTACGGCTACAGCTGAGAAAGGCGATTTGCTTTATTAAATCAGATTCTTCAAAGAAAAATCTACAAATTGACACATGAGGGCGCCTAGCCTAAAGGAATGGAGATAACCAATACCCACAATGAAATGTTTTGTCTTTTTTGATTTATAAATGAACACACAAATCTGCTAAAGCAAAATACAGAAAACAGAAATCTCTAACATGCCAAATTTGATCCTAAACAAATGAAAGCTGATTACAATGCACGAACTCCAAAGTACTCACAACTAGACTAACAATCATCACTAGTCGTTGTCTTACAAACGAGAAGAGATGCCCAATGCTAGGAGGTCTTCATCCCTCGAAGTGATCCAGAGTCAATCCGGCAGCATAACGGTGTATTTTTCCAAGATGATGAAATGATGCTCAACTCCTTCCTTTTATAATTTTTCCATTTGACTTCTCGTAACCCTAAAGTCACTTTCAAGTCAAAACCCTAATCTCTTCAAGAGGGCGTACTTTCTCCTTCAATGTTTAATACATGATATTTTAATTAAATGCCAAGCTTTGAAAAGTGCGCCCAACATAAGCTTGCTTGACTTTTGACAATAATTAAAATAATCTTTTAATGAGGCGCCACCCTCAAAAACCCCCTTTTTAAAACATCTTTAAGTCATTAATCTAGGCCCATGGTCAACGTTAAATTATAACATTTAAACGTGACCTTTTAATTAAATGACTTATCTTATCCCTCAGAAGATGCCCTGAAGCCAATACTGAACCAGACATCTGACCAACTGAAGCAGTAAGTCAACCGAGCTGAACTCATCTGGAAAACTGCCAAAAATAGAATTTACTAAAAATAGTAAATTCCAAAAAGTGCTCTGAATGCTGAGATGATCACACCACTGCGAAGCCCTCTGAAAACCCAGAAGGAATCTACCATTTAATCCACCATCTCTGAGCAATGACCTCCTCAAAATTAGGAAACCCTAATTTTAACTTCCGACTAGCCTTCGGGTTCCCAACAAAAGGCTAACGGTCACTGGAAATGTCAGGCTTGGAAAGGGGACATTACAATTTATCTCCCATTCATTTAGGCGTCCAAATCCCAAGAGAGGATATTAACCTTAGAAATATTAAAATTACCTCTTAATGAGGCATCCTCCCTCAAAGGCCAATATGAAAATATAACATTAATATGACTGAAAATAATTCATTTCTCCAAAATGCACCTCAAAATCCAAAACCAAATATACTCATTGCCTTGCCAGAAATAGAAGACCACACTCAACTGCTGCCAACCCGAGCACTGCCAGAAATGGAACTTACTAAAAATAGTAAATTCAAAAAAGTTGCCCATTGCATTTGCATATCATATCGTTGCGAAGCCCTTGGAAAACCCAGAAAGAATCCGCAAACCAAATTCCAAAACTCCAACATGCAAATCCCTAAAAAAGCCAAAAACCTCCAAACAACTGCAAACCCTAATTTTACCTCTGACGAGCCTATAGATCTCCGGAATAGGCTGACAAGCCACTACACTGCTTACTGTTGAGAAGGGGACATTACAACCACAACCTGTACTTGGGTCGTACAATTTACAACAACACCTCCTAACCTCCCTCAAACTAGCAAAAAATCAATGTGATTTGGGGTTGTGTTGTGCCCAACCAAAAAAATTTACTTCATTAAGGAATTTTGTAAAAAGTGGTGAAAGTCTTGAAAAAAATTTCCTTAAAAGTCGAAGTTTCTAAAAATAGACCCAATTCAAGGTTTTTTGGATTTGTTGTCAAATGGATGTTGGAAAAAGTTTCTAAAAATAGTATCTTTGTTTGTAGGGCTCTATCCGATTCTGATTGGTCGAAAATACTTCCCAATCAAACAGGTCTTATCAGAATCGTCAAAAGGTTAGGATTTCTCTAATGGGTTAATTCTACTATTTCAGAAGGCGAAGTACAAGCTCCAAGGTCATCAATAAAGGATTATCTACTACTAAGTATTAGATTCAAATTCTTAAATGTTGTGTAGGCAACGTCAAACTATCAACGATTGAGAAAAGGTAGAGTTCACTCCAAACGGAGGAAAATCCAAAAATGGTGAAATTTATAAAAAAAATCTAACTCTGGGATGCCTAGGCACCCCTGTCCAAGAAGGGTGCCCAAGATCTCATTCCTTAGTCGATTTTTCCCTCTTTTCAGAAAACGTGCAATTTTACCCATTAGCCCATTTCAATTATGCAAAGAAACAATCAAAAGCAATTTCCAAGGCCGAGAAAAGGAGATCATCTTAGTTATGTTTAGGCTCCTCAGTTGATTAATCATCCAGTTCCAAGCATCTATCAGACAGCAGAAAATGCAGATCGAACAATGGCATTTGCAAAAAAATGAAGAAAATCAAAGAAAAAGTGAAAATCATCAACTTTAAACTAAGGCATGGAAGCCTAGGCGCCCCTGTCAACAAGAGGGCCCTAGCTTTTGATGCCTTGGTTTATTTTTCACCCCGTCCAAAAATTCATCAAACTCCTCCACCAGCCCGATTCAAGTTCTTAGAAAATCAGTGAAATGTAGTGTTAGGGATTGGCAAAGGGTATAATGCATTTCAGTTATGATCAGGCTTGCCTAATTAATTGCCTTTCAGTCTCTGTTATTCATCGACTGGCAAGAAATAATGCCAAAACTGGGGTCTCTAGCTTCCGATGGAAACACATGAAACAAAAAAAGTAAAAAAAAATCATTGAAATTTGGCTAAGGCATGGGATGCTAGGCGCCCTTGTTAGCCAAGCACACTTGGGTTTTGATGCCTTAGAATATTTTTTACCCCGTCATGCCTTCTTTCTAGTTCAACCTTCATTGGTCAATTTTGGGGTCTGCAATCATGATCAGACAATGTCGAACATCGATATGAAGTTGGGGATCACTTCAACAGTGGTCAAACATTAGATTGCCATGGTCAAATAGATTTTATCAGGTGGCAATACTAGATTGTCGGCTTGTCAAAGTCTGAAGCAAGCCTCGCCAAAAGCAAAAGCAAGCAAAAGTTTAAAAACAAAGAAAATGGCTAACTCTAGGATCTCTAGGCGCCCTTGTACAGTCAAGGCGCCTAGCATTTGGTGCCTTAGTCATTTTTCGGCTTCCATCATTCGTTGTTCAAAAACGTGTCTTCACGTGTGTGCTTTTTGCAGCTACAAACGAGGAATTCACCATTGCATGTGCAAATGAACTCACATTTTTGCATACAAAGTTTCTATCTTCATGGATAGACTTCGAAATTTTAGGGCTTTTGCGAAGAAAGCGCTTTTTCGACTTAAAACTCTATTCAAGAAGGCCTTTGGCATTCATTCTTCATATTTTGCAAGTTGGCATCCAGAGGAAGACAAATATCATTTTCTTCTCATCAAGATTTGGAAGCTCAAACGGAGTGCTTTTTCAGTGTTCTTCGTAGATTTACGATTGGGAAGCACAAAGGCACACTTTTTCATGGTCCAATCCTCTAGGGCATCGCATTTCAAAAACAAGTGGTCAACTTTTTAAGTTATCATCAATTTGGGTCCATCTACTTTTTTCTCCTCTTGACGATTGGGAAATTTTATATTTACAAAAATCTGCTTTTTTGGTGCTTTTTCGGGTAGCCCTCGACTTTTTCAAAATCTAATGAACTGGATATCTTTAGAATGTGACTGTCTACAAAACGCATACCTCAACTTTTTTTCCAGTAATCCGCTTTTTCGAGAGAAATCAGTAACTTTTGGGGGCAGCAAAGATTTCAAAGATTAGAACTAAAAGCAACAGTTAACTCAATGATTTTTCCTAGTTTAAATTGCTATTCTTGTTTCATGCTTATATATTCTTTGTAAAATAGAAAAATCAAATGTATAGTTGGAACTTTCCCTGCTTTTAAATCAGTTAACTGATTTTAGCAGACGGTTAGTTAGTTGTCTTATGTTAGTTTTAGAAATAAATCTTGCATGTTGGCAAGTCTAGTCAGCTTAAAGCAAGGAGATTTTAGGGTTACCTACTTCTTGTTTGTGTATAAAGAAGGGCAGCTTTTCCCATTATTTTCGAACTATTATTGTCAGAGCTAATTTGTAAGCATGTATTGCTGCAAATTGTTGTTCAGTTACTGTTCAACTTGTGTCAAGTGTAATCTGGTGTTTGATCGCACATTGTAAGCCTATCTTTGCTACAATTTGTTGTCCCAAAAGTGTAATTGCTGTTAGTAATTGAAGAGCTCCCGAAAGGTCAAAAACCAAGAAGTTTGAAGAGCTCACAAAAGGTCAAAAACCAACTCTAAAAGCATCAAGAGGCTCCACACCACCAACTTAACTTATTGGCATGAATAACAACTCTAATAAACTAAACTTGTGCTCTCCAAGAACTTTGGAATTCTCCCTTACCAATTAGCCTATGCAAAAACATATAAAATAGGCTAATTTTCCATAATCAAAATATACTTGAGAAGGGGACATTACAATCCTTCCTCCCCATATTTACTTGTCCCTAAACAATTGCAAATTTGGATGCTCCAAAATTTGTCCACTCTCCGAAGTAGCATTTCCACAAGTAGATTCTTCAACTTAACTAAATATTCTTTGATGCTCTCTTTCTCAAAATGCACTCCCTGAAATCAATCATGACTTCAAGAACCAAGATGAGTTTCCCTTCTTCATCCAAACGGGGCAATTCTAATGAAGCATCAACAATGTGCCAAGTTCCTTTTTGTGGCGTGATATGAAATATGCCCCTTAATTTTCTTTTTTGAAATTTCACCAACAACAAACACCCGTTAAGGATTAGCCCAAAATATAAATCAGTTGAAAGTAGCGTTTGCCAAGAATGTTCACCAAGATCCTATTGAAGGCAAGGTGATAGCATATGGGAAGGGATCATTAGCAAGCAAACTGAAATGAAGAACAATGTTGAAATGAAAGAAGCTCGACCACTTATTCAGCAGGAGCGAGAGATTCCAGCAGTGGGGATTCGCCACTTAATCAGTGGGTGAGATATGAGAGATTCGATTATTTATTTCTCCATACTGGCGGTAAACCATCCAGGGGTTACAATGTTTGAAAATTAAACACAAAGTAAAAGCAAAAATAAAATGACTGGAACAGTACTATTGTTTACAGTCTTACAATGCCAAATATCTGCAAATTACAAGTGTTATTGCTATAGAATCAAAACAAAATGAAGAGAGATAATTTCTCCAAATTCTAAGCTTCTCAACAACTAAAATACAAGCCAAAATCTGAACTATTATCAATCTGATATAACAAACCAGCAACTGTAATTTCAAACCAGCAACTAAACTAACACCCAAAAGGCTTATTTTCCACAATTACTAAGTCTCTACTCTCCAAAACTGAACACCACACTCCCAAAAGGTTAGGCAACCATCAAACCAAGATCAAACAACATAAATTAGTCACCAAATAGTAAGCTCGAATCTCAATGCAAGCTGGTACGGCCCTAGGAACAATACGGCCTCTCTATAAATTCAAAGACTCCAAAATAAATTCTGATTTTCTGCAAGAGGGGTCGCCATTAGCAAGGAATTCGATTGCATCAATGCCCATAATGGAAATAAAATCACCAATTGATCTACAATTGAAAATCTACTTCAGCCATTAAATAACCAGCAAGTGCAAAACTAGAAATTATCACCAAAATTCAACCACGATGAAGCTCAATCTGGCTAGTCTGGATGAGAAGCAGCCACAATCCCAACTAGGTGTTATCTTTCAAGTTCTTCGCTAGGAGGTATGCATTCCTCGAAGCCAAAATCATTAAGTCATTTTGACAACACTTCGATAAGGTAGACAATGGATGATCAAATGCTAGAGCAAACCTTGCTTTTATAGAGAACTTAAGGAGACCTTTTTCCTTCTAACAATTCTCTCCAAAAAGGGACGCCCAACCCTCCATGAAATATTTTTAATTTTCAAAATATATTAAAGCTCCCTCTCCTAGGCGTCCAAGCCTCGAGGGGACATTAAAACATTAAAATATTAAAATAACTTCTCAATGGGACGTCCACCCCTCAAGACCAAATTTTAAAACAACGTTAAGTCATAAGCTCTAGGCCAAGGGGCCAACATTAAAATATTACATTAATGACTTAACATGACTTATTTCTCCAAAATTGCACCTCAAAACCACAAATCAAATATACTCAATTGCCCATCCTGACAAGGAAAGCTCACTACGCTGCTGCCAATAGGAACACTACCAAAGATATAACTTACTAAAAATAGTAAATTCTGAAAGTTGCTCAATTTCATTTGCATCTCATATCATTGTGAAGCTCTCTAAAAACCCAGAAAGAAACCGCAAACCAAATTCCATAATTCCAACATGAAAACCTCTGAAAATGCCAAAAACCTCCAAACACTAGAAACCCTAATTTTACCTCAGCGAGCCTACAGGCCTCCGGAATAGGCTGACGAACCACTACACTGCTCACTAATGAGAAAGGGACATTACATGATACATGGAAGACATTATGAACCTTACTACTTTTTGGTAACTCCAACTCATATACCACTTCTCCAGTCCTCTTGGATATCCTGAATGGACCATAGAATCACAACTTGAGCTTTTCTAATCCACTCTTCTTGAGAGTAGATTGCATGTAGGGCTACAACCTCAAATGCACCATATCTCAAACTTCAAATGCACGCTCTATACGATGTTCATCTGCATATAACTTTTTCTGATTTTATGCATGTTGGAGGTTGTCTTTCAAGGATTTCACGATGTCTTGACTCAATTGTGACAAATGCTTAGCTTGGGGAGCTCTACTATCGCCAAACAAGAGTTCAATGAAGCTAGGAGTTTCATATCTATAAAGTGTCATAAATGGGGACAACTTAAGTTACATATAATAAGAAGAGTTATAACAATACTCACCCAAATGAAGCCATCTCAACCAAGTTTTTTACTTCCCTAAAACATAGTTTCTTAAGTAACCTTCCACCCACTTGTTCACAATCTCCATTTTCCAATCAGTTTACAAGTGATAACTAGTTCTAGGAATGAGTTCAATCCCACTCAATCTGAAAATTTCTTGTCAAAATAGACATAGGATCTTGTTGTCCCTATCACTAACAATGTTCCTTGGCATACCATGTAATATAAACACTTCTCTGAAGAATAAATCAGCCATCTGAGCTGCTCTAAAATTTGCAGAAATAGCAAAGAAATGTGCAAATTTGGTCAATCTACCAACAATAACATAAATACAATCCTTCCCTTGCACTTTTGGTAACCTAGTGATGAAGTCCATTGAGATACTTTCCACTTTTGATTGGGAATTGGCAAGGGCTACAACAAACCAACAGAGAAAGTGTGCTCATTATTGTTCTATTAACACACTTTGCATTCTTTTATATACTTAAGGACATCATCTTGTTGGGTGAAAATTATGTAATCCTCTCAAAAAAGGGAGGCGCCCTTCTTACTGCTTTGAAATATTCCGAGCCAAATTTTTTTGTTTTTTTAATTAACCATTTACAAAGCAGTGCACCCGTTAAGGTTAGATGAGAAAACCAAAACGTGCAAGAAAGTAACTCTAACCAGAATGGCACCGATGATGGTGAGCATTGGTCAGAGGGTCTTCTATTCTAATTGCAGAAAGGAACTCAACGTCAAGTATGTGCTACCCAATCCAATGCGGAGTGAGGGGCGACCATATGACGGAGTGAATTACAAGCAATGCTGGAAAGAAATAATGCTGAAAGAGGAAACTTCTCGACACCCAGAATGTGCTTGCTCATCCAGAATGGACAGTAGCGACCATAGGGCGGAGTTATCACTATTTTGCTCTAAAACTGAAAGCATGAAGAGTATTACAAATAATGACAAAGCAATATTGAGAATACTGGTCAGTACTACTGCCAGTTTACATTTGACAATTATTGCCTGCAATGTCAAGATATCAAATACTTATCAAATAGTACATTCAATAATGAATCAGCTACAATCCTTAAGTGATTACAATAACACAACTTTGAAAGAGAAATGCTGAAGCTGAAAAACACTCAACACCCAGAATGTGCTTGCTGACCCAAGATGGGAGAGTAGCTACCATAGGGCGGAGTTATAACTATCTTAACTAATACTGAAGATGAGAATGAGTATTACAAATCGAGACAAAGCAATATTGAGAATACTGGTCAGTACTACTGCCAGTTTACATTTGACAATTATTGCCTGCAATGTCAAGATATCAACACTTTGCAAAGAATACTTTCAATTATAAATCTGCTACAAGCGTTAAGTAAATCTTAATGCCAAAACCCAAATCATAAATGCAGATTTCTGTGTACTGTTCTTGACAGATCTGTACTTTAAACTCTTTGAAACAGCAACATAAGAATTCACTAAATAGTTCGTAACTCCCTCGATGTTCACCCAAATGGTCTAATCTTATATGCAAACTGCTGATAATGAAGAGGCGCCTAAATCAAATGCAAGAAAAAGCTTTGAAAAGCTAACAATTAATTTGCACGGAAATCAATGCAATCAGCAATGGTACGGCCTGCTGGAAAGTTCAACTTGTCTTTAAAAATTAAATACCACACATTAAAATCTGAGATTGGAGACAAATATTCGCCCTTCCTAGACACTACTATCAATGCAATACCCAGAACTAACTCTTTTGTATTTTTTGAGTTATGAATATAACCGTGGATCTGCTGTAGCTAAACTGCACTTTAGAAATACCTCTAATATGCTGAAATCAGATCTGACGAATTACAATGATGATTACAATGCACAAAAACAAAGAACTCACAAATCTATCTTAAATCACCACTTGATGTTGTCTTGCAAACACGAAGTGATGCCCAATACTAGGAGGCCTTCATTCCTCGAAGCGATTCCAGAGCCAATCCGGCAGCATAACAGTATAGTCGTCCCAAGATCATGAAATGATGCACAAGACTCCTTTTTATAAGTTCCGTTTGACTTCACGAAACCCTAAAATCCAACTCAAGCTCAAACCCTAACTTTTCCTTCAATAAGGCGTCCTTTTCACCTTTAGCTCAATAATTATATTTTAATTAAAACATCACCTTGATAAATGCGCCCACATTAATTTCCTTTGACTTTGGAAAATTCACCAAATATTAAATATAACCTTAATGAAGGCGCCACCTTTGAGTCCACCTTTTAAAACGACATTAAGTCATTCGACTAGGCCAAGGTGATAAAATAACATTTTAATTATAATGTTATTTTTAAGTGAAATGAGCTCGACTTCCCAGAACTGCATTCTGAAGCCCGAAACTGAATACGCCACTTGAATCAACTGAAGGGGAAGGTCAACTGCCTGATACCATCCTGATTACTGCCAAAAATAGAATTTACTAAAAATAGTAAATTCCAAAAAGTGCTCTGAATGCCGAGATGAACATACCACTGCGAAGCCCTCTGAAAACCCAGAAGGAATCCGCCATTGAATCCACCATCTCTGAACATCGACCTCCTCAAAAATAGGAAACCCTAATTTATCTTCCGACTAGCCTTCAGGTTTCCAGAAAAAAGGCCAACGGTCACAAGAACAATCAGGTTTGAGAAGGGGACATTACATGCTTACTGAAACTAAGTAAAACTAATTAAGTATTCACAAAAATGTACACTATAATTAAGAGATGGGGATGTGTCACATTCATACTTTTCTCTTTTTTCAAAGAATATGTTTTACAATGCTTCACAGTTGGTAGTTCTGATACGATAAAACTTCAAACTAAAAACAAAGCAGTAATTCCAATATCTCTATCTTGTCAAACCAAAGCCTAGAGATACCAGTATGATAACAATAAACAATAAAATAAAAAAAGAAAAGCTCACGAAGGCACAAAGTCATTCCGTAGCTTTTCACTGATGGATCCTTGAGATATGTAACGAGTGTCATATTAGAAGCAAAAAGTCTTCTAGATATAGCAATTCCACGAACAACATAAGATAATACAAGCAAAAAGTCTTGTAGATAATTCACCAATAGTTATCCAAACAGTATCACCAATTCAAATAAAGAATGCAACACAAAATTTACACATATTTATTCAAAGCCCTTAGATCTCACTCACTAATCGCTGCCAATCTCAATCAAATTCAAAAGATAATTGATCCAACACAAAGTCTAGTATGCAACTTTCTTCTTTATTGATCAAAATAGATACACAAAGATGAACATAAAGTTTCATGTAGTTGCTTCTCAAAATGGGCAGCACTTCGTTGCAAAAGATAAAAGATAAAGATTACAAACGACTTCCCTCATATTTATAAAAAAGAGTGAAGAGCAAATCTAGGAAAAGTAGATGAGCAAAATTAGGAAAGTTAGGTGAGCTAATTTAGGAAAATCTCACCTAACAAGTCAAGTTATTCAAAAATGTTGTCCATCTTTTTGGGAAAACATCTATGTTTTTACATGTAATTACATCTTGGAAAAAGACATGTAAGATGTCGAGAATATTTACAAAATGCGTAAATGAAAACAAAAACTAACACTGGAGATGAAAAGAAGTCTTCATGGTTCCTTGCTTTGGGTGTGGAATTCTTCATATCTCTTCTTTGTCTCCAGGACGAATGCCTCATCTGGACCAACAGTGTAATCCACAATGGTGTGAACTCTGGTGATTGATCTTCTGGCAGATAAGTGAATCTTGTTGCATCTATCAAGATGCATCTTGAGATTATCAAGAGAAAGTCGTATGTCACAAATTGCATGCATGGAGGTCTTCGAAAAGTTTGCATCCTCCACTTGCTTCATGACGGCTTCCTTGTAGATCTATGAAAGTTCACTAGCCGAGATGAAAATATGATATTCATCAAGGACCTTACCAAATAACTCCTTAATTCCATTTTCAAGGACAACACAATGTCCTTCAACATCTTCTTGTACTTGGTGGATATCATCGATAAGAGACTTGATCACTTGAATGCGGTGCTTAAGGGATTCTCTTACCTCCACATATTTCTCTTTTTCAGGAATTACCCCAACTTCCACCAACTTACTGAGCTTTGCCTCTTACATTCGTGACCAAAACGAGAGGCATTTTCCCATTTCTTTTTTCTCTTGGACAAGTATGCTTTCTTCTTTATCGAGCTCTAATTTTAGCTTGGCTATTTGAGTGGCCTTCTCATCTGCAGCAACTATGACTTGTGAACCATGTTCTATTATTTCATCAATGAGATCATACAACACCTTACCCTTGGAGAAAAACTTCTCTGCCTTTTTCACTGCTGGTTCCTCAAGGATTACCATGGCCAAAGGTTATACATTTCCTAAAGAGCCTGCCAGTTTCCTCAAAACAGCTAACGCTCGGCCTTCTCCTTGTACATATTTTAGGCTCGTTCCATCTTGTCAAGGCATCCAGGACAACCTGTGCATCTACTTTTGCACTTTCATTTGTCACTTTGTCGCGCTGGACTCTCGTGACTGTGTAGTCCTCCATGTTTACATCGCCTTCTTCTTGCCGGGGTAGACCAATCTCTACAAACTTATGACCAGTTTTGTCAACATGAAGCCTTGAATGTACCTTCACCTTTTTCTTTACCTTGGCTTTTGGAGCAGCTATCTCTTCAAGATTGAGCTCTTCTGGAGAGATCATTTGTTTCTTTCGCTTCGATACTTGAGAGACCAACCAAGGAGGAAGAGAGGAAGTATATGCTTCTTGACTCACCGTCAACTCTTGTGTTGCAACTACTTCTATAGAAATGATTGGTATGGAAACAATCAGGGTAGTATCTGTCATGATTGCTCCAGTAGACTACATACCAAGTTGACTCTGCAAAGATTCATTCAGAAATCTGTCAAATTCAGCTTCAGATGAAACATCAAAAGATGGAGATGACAAACTTGGGATGGATGAAGGAGAGCTTGACAAGATATAAACACTTTGTAGATTTGAAACTGTAGGAGTGGCAAGGACGGTGGATGTTGCAGGGGAAGAGAAACGTCCACTGCATGTATGGTAGATGTGTGAGGAGGTGAAGTAGGAAGAGGAGGTGGAGGAGTGTTAGGATTGGGAGGTGTATGAGGAACATTTGAAGTAATAGGCGATGACGTTCGGGGAAAATCTTCAACAACATTCTCATGTGGAGATAGAGATTGTCCATTGTCATGCCCAAGTTCTTCCTCATTACCTTCCTTTTCTCCTTCATCTTTTTCAAACTCCTCTTCTTCTGCAGAGTCTTCTTCTTCAGATTCTTCGCTTTCGTTTCCTTCTTCTTCTTCGGAAGTTTGCTCCTCAAAAGCATGCTCTTTTCCTTCTGCATGTTTAGATTTAGATTTTGTTGCCTCTTGTTCTTCAATAGCATGTGTAACTTTCTTACCAACAGTGAACTTGTTACTAGGACCTCTTTGGGAGGAAGACGAAATAGCCGCTTGTTTTTTCTTTGAGCGGAGTTCCTGTTGTTGACTGGTTTATGCTCCTGGTACTTCTCCTAATTCAATCTTGAAAGCTTTCATTTGGAAACCATGTCTATGCAACCATTTTGTTGTATTGTGCAAGATGGGAGCAAGCCTTTACCTAATAGAGATACTTTCCTTTTTAGACCATTGAATCGGAGGTAAGGACCTCTTCGAAATATCATCTTCATCATAAGCCTACAAAAGTCCATTTTGCAGATGTCTTCTTCATTCCTGTTGTCTGCCCATATGTCTTCAAAACGATAGACATGTCGGTGATCTTTCTTCAATTTCCTCTTCACATCCCGATAGTTAAAGTCAAATCTATATTTGTATGCCCTGATAGTTGCGATTTGCATCTCTACATAGACTGACTTTGCCTTTTGTACACTATGAACAGTATACCTTCCAATTGTTAGTGGAAACTTGAAACCTGGTTTGTGAATTCTCATGCATTCCTTGTGGACTGAGATCAGTTATTTCCACAGCTCCATGAGTATCCACTTATGTGAGGGATATCTGGGCAACACGTAAGGACACCCAATATAGCAACCCACCCTTATATAAGTGAAAGTTGGAAATTGCAAAAAGATACAACCAACCTTGCTCACCACTTTGTATGCCTCATTCGACACTCTCTTCTTTTCGAGAGTTGGATCAAAACTAAACAGCAGGGGTGCAAAGAAGGCATATGTAACTCTTTTGAAATGATGAAGACTTTCTTTCAATTTCAATTGATAAAAGTATTCATACACAGGCACAAAATGTTTGTTTCCCTTTGTAGATATCCCTGGAAATTGCCTCATCACAACTGCAGCATACACCAAATAAGAAGTCATGTAGAACTTCAGAGTGGTTGGAACATTTATGAATTGCTCATGAATTTCATCACTGATTTGGGTTCCCCAATCAATATGAGCTTTCTTTCTCTTGATGATCCGAATGTATTCATACATCCAATCCTGAAAATGAGATGACTCAGGCAATCCTTTAACCTTTCCCAGGAGAGTAATCATATCTCTGACATCCTTTGTAAAGTCACTTCGAGGAAGCCCCTTTGGCCATTTGGAGATTGTAGGCCTAGGTGTTTTCAACCATTCGATGTTAATCAAATTTTTAGCCTTAGTTGGATGTTGATCATAAACCTCCTGTGCCTATTGCATTGAGATCTTTGTATATTGTTCCATGTGGGGAACCTGGAAAACAATATCAAAGAATTCAGGATCCAGTCTCATCATGACTTGTCTTGAGGAGTCTATTACACTTCTGCTATCTCTGATGTAGTGAGATGCAACCTAGCAAACAAACTTCGTATTATGAGCAAAAGTCGGGAATGTGTACACCAAGTGCAAATTGCTATGGACAATGGCTCTCAAGTTGTCTTCCAAGGGCTTTTTCTCAGTTCTCTTTACAAAGTCTTCAAGGTCCTGATGACCAACTTCGATGTCTTTGATTTCATGCACCTTCGAGATCCCCACGGTAGGCAGAAAGACATCCTGATATTGGTATTTCATTTTGGCCTCTTTCTTAGAAAATGACGGAGGCTTCTTTGTTGTCATCTAAAAACAACAGGATCAAGAGATATCACCTTCGGGGTCCCCTGATGAGATCTTGAGAGAAACTGCAAGAATAGTGAATCAGCAAATTTTAGGAGAAAATGCAGCATTGGGAAGCGTGAAGCAAGCAAGCAATTCGGAGCAAGTGCGAATGAGCTATTTTGCACAAAAAACGGAGCATGAGTGAAGAAACAGAGTTCAGAGCGCAAGCGAACTGATTTCAAAGCATTAATGGAAAAAACTGATTTTTATGGAGGAGCGCTGAAAATCAGCGCTCCTACATATTGAGATGATGATTTCGAATGTAGGGGCGCTAAAAATCAGCGCTCCTACATGCTCAGGATGTTTAGAAGGTAATGTGTTGAGGCACTGAATTTCAACCCTATTGCATTTGCAAAATTTAACTTCATGCTCGAGCGCTGAAAATTGGCACTTGAGCATGTCAGGGAAGATTGTAGTTTATGTTCGGGCGCTAATTTTTAGCGCTTGAGCAAGTCCTTCATTCCTTCAGAAACAAATGCATATGTGAACAATTTTGCCACTTCTACATGTATTTGGAAGAAATACTCCATGTAGGAGTGGTGATTTTCACCGCTCCTACATGTTGGAGTTGGTGAATGTTTATGGGTACAACAGCGGACTTTTTTATCGCTTCGACATTTTGGAAAAGAAGACTCGATGTTCAAGCCGTGAAAATCACCGCTCGAACAATTCGAAGAAAGATCCTTCAAAAAACGAT